>JASDQU010373845.1:43193-53992 GCA_032191745.1 Picea mariana | reverse complement strand
ACCCTATCTTATCTTTTACAAGTGGAAAGGATCTAGAATCCTTATCCATTTTTCAACTCTTTAATGAAAATAAAGGAATTACATTTATGTGAGACTCTAGGTCTTCTTTGATTTTCTTGACCTTGATCAAGTCATGAATGAACTCGTTTTCCCTGAGCCTATGCTCCTGCATCACTAATGGAAAGGGACTCCCTTCTTCAATAAACGCATGAAACCTTTAGTGATATCGACATATTTTGCAATAAAACGTCAAAGAAAATTTTCTTTACCCTGTAAGCATTGAAGCTAAGGGACTGTACATGGGGGAGGCAAATGAACTATCGCCTCAACCTTTAGAGAATTGACCATGATCGCTATTGTCGAAACTATGAAACTTAGCAGACGACTCGACGTCACACAGAAACTGCACTTGTTTGGATTCAAGTGAATTTGATAGTAGTGACATCGCTCAAAGATTAGTCAGAGGTGTGTGCGATGATCAACTCTCTTACAGGATCATGATGCTAAATCATTGAGATAAGCCTCGAATATGTTTCTAAGGTCGTGGAAAGAAAAATACATGGCCTGCTGAAAAGTGGCTCCATCATTCTTCAGGCCAAACGACATATTCCGATAAGAAAATGTACCCCATGGACAAATAAAAGTTGTTTTATGTTGGTCTTCGGGCTTAATCTGTATCTGATTGTATTCTGAAAAACCATCCATGAAATAAAAGACCTCACATCTTACACACTCATCGATAATATGGTCAATGAATGGGGTGGGGAAATTATCCTTTGGACATGCCTTTTTCAAATCATGGAATTCCATAAATACGCGAATCATTCCTTGATTTTTGTTGACCAGAACAGGATTTGACACCCATTGAGTCAACTGAACAACGTAGATGAAACCAACTTTGAGCGGTTTCTCTACTTCAACCTTAATAGCTGCTGCTTTTCGAGGATTCACCGGACAAATATTCTGTTGGACCATATTGGCATCAGGATAATTTGTTATTTCATGTTCGACGATTCTTAAATCAATTCCGGGCATTTCCTCGTAAGACCAGGAAAAAATGTCACGGAATTCCTTAAATAAATCTGTATAGATCTGAATCTCCTCGGGGGAGCAGTTTTCTCTGATGAAGACATTCTCCATGATGCCAAAGGTTCTGTAGATGTCAATAGGTATCATTTCAATGATGGTTTCCATATTACCCTCGACATAAACTGCGTATGTAGTCAGAGTATTAATAGGACAAGACCTATCTCCATTCATATTCAACACAAATTCTCCAACCTCTATTCTCCTTAACTCTTGGAGGAAATACAATTTGTGATGGAGATCGTCCCAGGGTCTGTCCGGACCAGTCAATGCCTCTATAATCACCTCGTCAGAGGGAAACACCAAGTCTAAATAATTGGTAGTGGCAAGGGAATCTTGAGCCCAAATAGGCTTGAGAACTGGATCTAACTCCGGTGCAAGAGTTGGATCGGTGTTGGCCAAAGCTTGCTGGACAATAAAGTATGCAAATTCTACCACGAACAAGGGCATGGACATGCTAGGATGTCCTGTCCCTCGATTGAGGTTGATGGGGAAGGAGGAGTCCATGGATCGGTAAAGTAAGTCATACAGAATGATGACACTTGAAAGATCTCAGCCCTAGGATGGTCGGGGACAACTGATATCATCTTGACATCGCCAGAAGGAGGTGGGTAATCAAATGTAACCATCAAAAGTGGGCACAAAACAACCCCCACATTGACGATGTTGAGCTGTGGGTTATCAATCATCGGGATAGTGGATGCCCCCGATGAAGGGTTAAGCCTAGAGAAGGACAATTGATCAATGGTCACGATTTGACCCTTGTGTGGAAACAACAAGACCCAAAAAATTGAGGCAACCACTGCATGCATCATGTATGTCCAACTCATTCCTAACAATAGGTTGTAGTCGAGAGGTGCATCAACCACTTCAACTTCGACACAGACGGTCTTCCCTACTAACTGCATGGGAAAAGAAGGGATGATTCCATGTGGTCTGAAAGAAAGACAATTGAAAGTAGTAATAAGAGTAGGTGATGAAGACAAAACGGGTTGGCCAATGGCCTTCCAACATGCCAATGACATTACACATGTCAAGGCACCCTCATCAACCACCGTGCGGAAAATGCTCCGAGTAAAATATTTCATGGGGTGAGACACTACTATCTGAAATGTAGCGTGGTATTGGAGACGAGGTTTCAAGTCGATCATATCAAGCATGACCATTCTTGGATTACAGGTCTCAACAGATCCTAAGGCAGCTAGCAGAGCCTGTCTCTGTGAAGGAAAGCTCTAGAGGACCTCCAAGGCAGACATCATGCAAGTGGTTTGTGACAGATCCTCCACCACAGAGTAATTATAAAAACCCCTTGTGTTTGGATTATGAGAATATTTATTGAACTCCCCTTTCAGGATGCATGTCATTGTTTCACCCATTGTCTTTTCAATATGGAGAGAATCTAATGGGCCTTTGGATTCTTTACCCTTTTCAACTGTGTTTGGCATTCCGCAATTGTGTGCCCTAGTTTATATGTGAGTGTCACCCTTCAACATATAAACATTCACAGCCAAGGGATTACTAGAAGACGCAGGGGGTCCCTGAATGCCCCCATCCACGCTCGAAGAGGCTTGAGTCAATTTTTTCCCATCTGAAAATGGGTTCATTAACACAATAGGATGTTGCTACACCAATAACTTATGGTCCTCCGCAAGCTGAGGGCACAGGTGAGTCAGATGGTCTTCTGTGCAAATGTTACATAGATACTTTGACTTTCTTTTCTTGCCCCCGCCAAGATTGTTCGTGGGTTTCTTATCCCCCTTAATGTTATTGTTTCTATGTTTTTTCTTATCGTTAGGTTTTTGGTTGGCCTTTGGGTTCATCAACTGCACACTATGTACATCTGAAGTTTGAGTAGGGGGAGCAACTAAACTAGAGGTTTGGCTGGTCGTTGTCTGTTGTATAGACAATTTTTGTAATTTATTCAACAGTTGATTAGTGGGATTCACTTGTGCTGAACCAACTATGTGATTAGAATGTGGTCCAGACTTGTGTCTAGTCTTGTCAAGGATAGACCATGGAGAATCTCGAAAAACCTCATAAAGTAAACCAGACTAAGAGTATATCAGTTCAATTTGTTGAGCTCTCATTATCGCCTCTTCCTCAGAAAAGACCCCCGATGTTGCAATGTCCTTGGATAGCTGAGGTAACAAAGACTTAAGGAACCACTCCAGCAGGAAAGCTGATGGAACTGATACTTTTATCAAAATCTTCTGATGCCTCCATTATCGTATGTGATCCGAGATATGATCGGCCTTCATCTACTTGAAGTTGGCCAACAATTTGGTGTCGGCATCATATCTCACAAGTAGTGGGAAATGGTTGAGAAAAACCATTGACAATTTGCTAAAGCAAGAGTATATTGAGCAGTCGAGCTCAATGTACCATTTTGCGGAACTCCTGATAAGAGTGTGTTGAAATAAACGCAACTAAATAGAGTTGTCTCACAGAGAGTTTGACAAGAACCATAGGTGAAAGGTGGTCATGTGATCGCCTATATCTTCGTTAGGCTTACCTTTGAACTTTGGAATGTTTGAGGGAAACTTCGTCAGCATGGGAGGCCAATGCAGATCGTGACAGATTGGGTTGTTTAACAACCTTGACAAGTCTGGCAAATGTAACATCACTAGAAATGGTATTTTGGGTTGTTGACTATGTACAAGAGGAAAGGATCCTGGAATTTTGCTGGCACCAGGTTTCTAAGAAAATTTAGGCTGTTGGTCAAGGTGCTGGTAAATACCATGGCCTTGGCTAGTGAAAATATACTGCCTTTGTTGGGAACTTGTCGGTTGATTCTCGTAAGTGGAAGTTGAGGGTTGCGCTGGGATTGCTCCCTGCATTGTGTTCCAAATATTCTGGAAAGGGTTTCCCCCTGTCGATCTGATGGGAATAGGTACTGATCCTTTCCCAGGGTTCCATTGACCATGGAAGGGTTTTCCCCTGGTCGACATCCCTAACGAGGGAACTAATCCTTTCCATGGATTCTAGAGTCCTTGTGAGGAGGAGACTCCTTTGTTTTCCCCCTGTGTAGGAATAGTACCCTGCATAGGATTTTGTAGTCCAAAATAAGGGTTTCCCCTGTCCAAGATGGAAGTTGATGAGAAAGAATTGTCTCCAAATGCGTCGAACAAAGAGAACGACATTGAATCCATCGGTGTGGTGTAGAAAGAAGGTCCTTGACTACCTGCTCCGAACATGATGTAGTTCATATTCGGCCGAGCACTGCCTAGAGAGGGGGATGAAGGAGGTATATGACCCCCACCATAAGGGAAATCATTATAGGGGGTTGAGATCCCCCCCATGGACCCTTACAGAGGAACGTTTAAGCTCCTTGCCCCCAGACCCATGGTCTGTAGAATGGAGTAAGTGAGGAGAGAGTTTGTATCAAAGTCGAGCATCCTATATGAAAATGTAGGACTTGTCGCACTCTGTTTGAATGGTGCAGTGATCGCCGCCATAGATGGAATCAGACATTTTCTCGAATTAGAGGCAGTCAAGACCATAGTGGTCCAGATCGGCGAAGGTGGGTTAGGATGCAAAACGACCCTAGTAGTGGCAGTCATAGAGGGAGTGTGAAGACTCCCTGATGAAGTAGCAACATTTTCTTCCATCGCTGCTTGCAATAATATCTGAAGCTCATGATGTGTTACCCTTGGAGGGGCAAGATGTATCAAAAGTGGCGTCAACAAGTCAGTGATCGGAGGGTTATACAGACTGAGAGATTTTGCTCCAAGGTCATAAATAGTCAGTTCCTTCGGATACAAGTGTTATCCTCTCGGAGCTGGCTCAGGCATAGTTTATGTTGTGAGGGAAATCTCCTTACAGACTAGCAAATAGGGTTATGCTTTGCATGCAGATATGACCAAGAGAAAATCTACTTTCTACCTTCCTCCCCAGACTTAAATCCTATTTATTTTCAGTAAAAAATGGCTAGATCAATCTACCTCGTTCCAGGCGTTTGATGTCGATCCCTTGTCGCACTTGATCACTTGTTCGCAATTCTCCTTTCCAATGTTAACCTGCATAGAAGACAAGCAACAACTACACATGCATATTACCTATAGACTAACAGGTTAGAAATTNTTGTTAAGTACATGTTTGAATTTCTAACATGTACTTAACAAATTATTAATAACTCGTGAATTGGGACGAGAAAAGCATTTTCTTTATTACTTTGAATGAGTCAACTTACAAAAAGTTGAGACCAGCCACTGCTCCGCGAACTTGATCTTGGGCCGCTCTTCAACTGTCTTCCAACTTCTTTGCTTTGTATCTCTTCTGGCACAAGGATAGATAAAGGGTTGGGACAATGGGAATATGCAAATGGGCATAGTTTCTTTGCTATATTTTTTTTCCTCCAAATGGGACCCCTAGCCCTTCTTTTATAGGCTAGAATAAGATAGGTATTTGGACAAACCCTCGGCCATGCATGGCCGAGATTTTTAGTTAACTCACCTAGAGCTGTGTGTTCTATCGACAACTTTCCTTTTTTCGTGCTTTGTCAGTCCCCGCGGGCTGTTTGAGGTCAGCTAGCGTGTACACACATGCAGTAATGGAGTAGGGCGTGTGGGCCTTTATAAAAGAGGTTTTTTAAAAATTTGTTCAGCAGTGCTTTGTCAAATAAGGGATCTGAGATGGCATGATGCCAGGTAAGCATGTATGGTGAAATTTAGGGTTATAACAAATGCCCCCTAATGTGTGAGGTCAGAAGAGCATCTGATGGCCAAAATACATTACCAATATTTACTGATGTGTCGAATGATTGAGCCCGAGGATCGGGAACTGGGAGGCACCGTCTGCAAAATAACAAATGTCTCACCGAGGCGGGCATACCCATGCTTGGGATAAAATAGAATCATGGCTACCAATCAAATACATTGTAGATCCATGTCATATAATTATATAAATAGTAGCCACAAACAATACACAGCAGAGATACATCTCGAAATCAAAAAGATATACATATAGAGTATCCATCTTCTAGAAGATGATACGGCCTAATGGCCAGAGATGTGATCTTCAGAGCTCGAGAAACAACTTCAAAATCTTCAAAACTCAGGTAGGAGTGTAATATGAGTGTATGACTACACTACCCATAGGTCTTTGACAGCTCACTAGTCATGGACTAGATAATCTTGATGATCAGACTGAAGGCTTCATTGATTTTGAACAAGGACTTGATTGGACATTCAGGATGGTCGGGTATGAGGGCACGAGACAAATTGTAGAGGGGCTGAATCAAGCTTGGTGACAAACTTCCTATGGACAATAGCATGACAGATGATGAGACTCAGGCAGCATGGCATTAATCATAAGTCTATGAAACAGGAGGCAATGCAAACTCTCCATATGTTTGGAAGGATAACCAAACAGTGGAGGACACAAGTCTATATAGCGAGAATAACTTCCTAAGATTGTACTACATCCCATAGTTTGATGAACAAATAGATAGATGTGCTTTATCCAAGGGCGATGCATTATTCTGCTAATAAAGAAAACACTTTTCCCTTCCTCTTTTTGGGGTATGTTTGATTTTTTTTTGTCTTTTTCAATAATTGTGGGAAAAAGAATAAAGGAATGTTACGTTACATTGGAGGAATGAGTATTGCAAACATGCAAGTTCAAGGCACAAGGACAAGACTGATGTTCTAATATAATGATACTCGAGAAAAATCCTTCGAGGGCCAAGGGTGTTAAAATGCAGAAGCAAACTGTTACAAGGATGGCGTATAAGATATGAAAATATGGTTAACAAAACACATAATGGTAACGTCCTTCAATGTAAGTTTAACGAGCCCAGAGAAGGTAAGCTCAGTGGTTTTTGATATTTAGAGAGTCTGAAAAACCATAAAAGGAGACTCCATTGGGATACCTTTTTCGAAGATAGTCTAGTCAGTTCGAAAAAGGGGTAAACTAGCACCGACAAGACATCTATTCAAAACCATTTTAACGAGTGTAACAAGGACAAGATCACTCAGCCATTTTTTCATTTTTAAGGAGTCTGAAAAAAGATTAACTATGGACTCTGTCAGGAATGTTCTTCTCGACCAATTTAACGAGTGTGAAAGAATAAGGTCACTCGACGATCTTTTCAATTTTAGGGAGTCTGAAAAGAGCTTAACTATGGACTCTATGGGGGTTCCTTCTTCGTAAGTTTAGTCCCTCAGGCCCGAAAAAGGGATAAAATTATACCTGAGAGTACTCTTCTATAGAGCTGAAGTTCCATAGAGTATACCTTTGTTCGTACAGTTGACCGTCCGGACCGAAAAAGGGGTAAACTATCGCCGGACAGACGTGACTTCAAATTTCAGTTTAACGAGCATGAAAGGCCACAAGATCACTCGACAATCTTTTCATGTTTAGAGGGTCTGAAAAGGGATTAAAAGAAGACTCGTTATTTTTGGGGAGTCCTAAGGGTGAGGTCAAGAGTGAATAAGAATAATGCAAATGAGGCTCAAACTCGTATTCAAGAAAAACTACAAGGACTCCTGAGCTTACAGTGTTTTTAGGGGTAGAATGAATGACATAATGCAACTAGGATCTACCTAGGGCATTCATGTTCCGGTAAGCTCTACCACCAAGTTGCGACACTTCTAAAGTAGAGATGATGGTTTCGTGTCACAACCTGATGGGATCGATCCTATGGTAAAGGAAAAAGACAACAAGACACAAAAATCAGGGTAGAAAGCTAACCTATATGTTCAAGTTGATCATTGAAAAAAACAATTCCACGGACCATCGAAAAATACTCAAAACTCAAAAAAAACGGTCCCAATACCCGATCAAATCCCTCCTATGCAACTCCTGAATCACACTAAATGGCTTTCCGTATAAAGAAAATGATAAGGGAGGTCAAAAAAGTGGCAAAAAGAGGCCAAAAAGTCTATAAATAGAGGCTGGCAGCTCATTATCACCATTGCTGATTTGGAAATTGACTCTGGAGCCAAAAGACCCCCTTTGATTAAAGTGGTGATTTCGGGAGCTACAGTGGATGAAACGAACTTGTGTCTAGACCAAGTAAGTACAAACTCCCTTATCTTGCATTTTATGTCTTTATTTATGCATCGGGTTTCATTTTTTAGGGGGGTGTTGACCTTTAAAAGGTCGGCCCTAGGTCCACATGGGTTGTCTCAGGACATGCCGCGTGTACATTCGGGTAGAGTAAACTCTGCCTACGTGTATATGCGACTATCACCATTACAACACATGTGGGCCCCCTTATTGAATGCTAAAGACACAAAAATCAAAGGTTTAACTCTCCTTAACCTTTTTGTTTTGCAGGGTGTATGTCCATTGGAGAGAAAGAGAGCATGAAGAGGTGAATGAGTTGGTCGGGGAAGACCCCAATGTTGTGGCTACATTGATGCAGTGTGGGTTACTCAAGTTTTTTCTATGTCCTTTCATGCGGGCACAACCTAGGCTACTGAATGCCTTGGTTGACTACTAGCATCCAGATGCAGAGGCATTCATGTTAGAGGGGCAGTCGTTGGTGCCCACGGTCGAGGACATTTACTTTTTGACTGGCCTCTCTAAGAGAAGGGAACCAATCAATTTCTAGACTTTTCCTACGGGGCCACATAACATAGCATAATTGATAGGTCTATACTGTGTAGCTAATACGGACCGCGTGAGCACGCAGGTGCCTATAAGAAATATCACTAACCTATTGCTAGAGGCGATAGTATTGCTTATTGGGAAAATTACTGGTTCTATGGCTCTACATCAGGCATCCCATGCACAGATGAACTGTGCAGTCCAGTGCTTAAATGCACAAGCTTTTGATTGGAGTACCACTTTGCTTGAGTGCATGAAGAGGCAGTTGACAGATTGTCATTTGCGGACACATAGGAACTTCAGGTTCGGGACTATTGTGTGCTCATTCTTTTTTAGGATATTTCTGAGTTTTAGTCCTTGAGTAGTGGTACAAGGACACCAGGCCTCTCTTCCTGCTGTGTGTAGATGGGTAGTACTACTGCCGCAATAGGGTGGTGGAAGGACCAATCAGTCCTTCGATGATGACTTTTTTGCATGGCTGTCACGACAGATCCCGGTTATACAGGACTACCCCTATGTCGGGATTGATTTTTCGAGAGACCCGGAGATACCAATACCTCCTAGTGAGGCGCGAAGGGAGATGGGTAAGTATCCACCTTTGTAGTTTTTGTTGTATATGTAATTTTTATATTGTTTTGTTATATATATCATTTTTTTTATTATGCTAGAGTTTTTTACAGATATGTGTTCATTATGTGAAGATGTGGGACCAGTACGACCCGCTGACTATGTGAGGAACAGGCATTGTCCTCGGCTGGGGCCGCACCTGCCGCAGTTGGGGGACCAGTAGTAGTAGGATATCTTCCAGCCAGGGAGGCTGAGAGGGTACTAAGATGGGTTGAGCGTAACTTGATTTCGCTCACTCGCACGGTCCCGATGGTAGATATTGAGGACCTGCCACCATCTATGCAGCCTCATGTAGTGGGGGCACCACGGATGTGGGTCTAGTTGTTTTAGCGCTTAGCCAATGCTGTGGACTAGTATAACAGGGCCCACAGGCCCTGACTTTAGCTAGACATTTTGACGTGCCACAAGCACTACTTGTATATATTTTTTGAGGGCATAAGCCCTGTGACTCGTTATCGGTCCTATTTTTGAGGCGCTTCCATCCATCCATGTACTTTGGTTACTTTATGATATTATATATATTTTTTTGGTCTTTTGTGTCTTATGGATCATGTGTGCAAAAATGTATTTACATACTTATGTCAATTTTCTTTCATATGTGTGCAAGATGCCAATCTAAAATTTGATTAGCTAGAGTATCTGTAACTTGATTTAACCTCCTAGGAACACGAAAATATGTAATATAATCAAAGTTTCATTCTAGAGACGTACCCTAAGGAATCGTCAGTGTAAATTTGGATCATGAACCCGGTACACTTTGTTTAACTGAGACACAACTAGTTGAGCATTGAGATAGACCCAGAGATGAGAGATACCCAATGACAAAGTGTCACGAAGAAACTCAATAACTACGCTATACTCGGCAACATTATTTGTGGTGTCACCTAAGCATATCCCTCTAGAAGATAATAACTAGCCTTGAGGTGTAAAGATTACCCAAGCTGTGGAGGCAAGCCTCCGAGTGTGCCGACTAGCACCGTCTGCATACCCAACGAACACCTCAGAATCACTTGACATCTACCATAGTGACGAAAGATAGTATCAACGACACATCCATAATACTAAAAGAAACTAAAAAAGTAATAGTACAAGGACTATACATATGTTACAAAAAATTACCCACAGTGACCTGCCTATGTGTAATACTTCTTGAGGTAGAGCCCATTTCTATGCTCCGCCAAAGCATTCCCTTCAAAATCAACTAGACAATAAGCACCCTTTTTTAAAACCTCTTTTATGATGAAGGGTCCGAACCACATGGGTTTAAATTTTCCTTCCCCTACGGGGTCCTTATCTTGGTCGTAGACCAGGACAAGGTCACCTTCAAAGAAAATCCGAGGATGAACGGACCTATCATATTGACACTTGACCTTATTTTTTTGAGCCGCATTGGCTAGGGACACATCACGACACTGCTCAAGGTATACTAACCATTATTCAAGTGGAGAAGTGTCGGGTAATAATTGTACTGCCAACTTTAGAGACGGGATCTGACATTCGATGGGAAAGGCTGCCTCCAACTCGTAAACGAGTTG
>JASDQU010373845.1:0-18502 GCA_032191745.1 Picea mariana | reverse complement strand
GTATTGTGTGTCTTCTGTGTTTTGTTTCTGCATTTGTTTTATTTTATTGCTCCACGGTCCTGTTTTTCTAACATTGTATAATATGCAAGATGCAACCCTGGAAGTAGAGTATAACATATTGGCAGTTGACCGACTCAGGAATAATGCTAATAGAGATAGAGGAAGGGAAAGATCTGAAACCTCAACCTCCAGTTCCTCTGCCCTCCCCCCTCAAATGGAGGAGGTAACCAAGTTACTAAAATCTCTTTCTTCTAGAATGGAAAGGTTGAAATTGGAAGGGAAGAAAACATACAAAAATCCTCAAAATGCTGACAACAGAAGAAATTTCAGAAGGCCAAACAATGCTCCTCAAATCATGCAAAGGGAACAAAGGAACAGAGATAGACACGATCATAAAATCCAGACCCCTCTCCAAAATAATCTTGTGATTGATGATGGAGAAGGGGAAGAAGACCTTGACCCAAAAATCCACTGTCTCATAAACACCTCCCCTTTCCTTCATTTGACTCAATCAACATACGAGGAGTCTCTCATGGAAAATCAACTAAACAATCTGAGCAAGGGAGACAAGGCCAGCGACAACCCAAATAGATATAATCTCAGGTCCAAGAAGAAAGCAGGAATGCATGATGTTCCTGAGCATCCTATCAGAGCATAGAAGCTTGCTAAAGATTTAGCAGACAACAACAAAGGTAAGAAAGTGCAGACCCCTTCTCCAGTGGTCAAAACTCCCGTTCCAGACGCAAAAGAAATTCCAGAGCTCACATCCCCTTTTAATCTTGAGCATGAAATCCAGAAAATTAGGATCCCTGTACCCCTATCTGAGCTGGTCAAGCATGAAGATTTCAAAAGGAGACTCTCTAAGCTATTGCAATCCGACCCCTCATCTCATCCCTTCGACTCAATCAATTTGCAAGACGATAATCCAACGGTAATCCTAGGTCCCATGGTAGAAGATAGAGATGATTCATCCCCTCCCTTCTATACTTCATTGAACATACATGATAAGGTGCTTCATAAATGTTTGATGGATTCATGATCTTCTCATAATCTCATGCCCAAAACTGTCATGGAATAACTTGGACTAGAAATCACAAAATCATATCATGACTTGTATTCCTTTGATTCGAGGAAAGTGTCATGTCTTGGGTTCATCAAAGATCTGGTTGTGACCTTGTTTCAACTGCCCATGAAAAGTGTGGTCATGGATATTGTGGTAGCTGATGTTCCCCCCAAGTTTGGCATGCTATTGTCGAGATCTTGAATAAAGCGACTTGGGGGAACCTTGCAAATGGACCTCACATATGGCACTATTCCTATGTTTGGGGGGAAGCATAGAAGACTGTACATATAATCTCAGTTGGCCTATATCATTAGTGATGAAATAGACCCCACCAACCATCCTATATTTTCTCTTGACACCGATTTGGGATCCATTTTATTACAGCTCACCGATGCTCCCGAGCCTCCTCTTAAACTCAGAAAGCAACCCACTGCTTCTCTTGAAGCTTCCCCTTCCACTAGACCTATTTGGAAAATGTTCTTTGACAGATCATTTTCGAGGGAGAGTGCTGGTGCTAGAGTGGATTTCATATCACCATCCCAAGAGACCATACTTTCATCCCACAAGATAGAATTTGAAACTACCAATAATGTAGCGGAGTATGAAGCTCTTGTGTTGGGTTTGAGGGCTGCAAAAGACATGGGAATCAAAGAGATATATGTGTTTGGGGATGCCGAGCTAGTTGTAAACCAAGTCAGAAATCTTTACCAGGCTAAGCATCCGAGGCTCATATCTTATAGGAATTAAGTGTGGGATTTAATTGACAATTTTTTCTTGGCTTTAAACATTTCATTCATTCCAAGAGAGGAGAATACAATGGATAACTCTTTGGCTGTTTCAACAAGAAATTTTAGAGTCCCTCTACCACCCAAGCTCAGGTATGATATAGAAGTAAAATACAGACCCTCCGTACCTAACAATGCCAAGCATTGGAAGGTATTTGAGGATGATATTGAGATCAAGAGGTTCCTGGAAGCTGTTGACAAATTTTCTGCATTACACATAGACCAAGATTCTGATTCTGAAAGTAACTCACATGCTAATGTATTTTTAAAGAAAATCGCTAATCATTACATTGTGCAATTTCCAAGCAATCACATTCCGAAGGGACTAGTCCCTTTGGAAATGATATTTGACAGTAATGATGTGGCAGTGAAAGCTCAAAGGCCAATTGATGATGCTGACATATCCGAATGCAATGTTGGCACAAAGAAAGACCCTAAGTATGTCAAGCTGTCAAGCAACTTGTCAAGGAAACAGAGAGCCAGGTACACTGAGTTATTAAAGGAATTCATTGATGTGTTTTCCTAGACCTATGAAGACCTCAAAACATATGACATGACTATTATTGAGCATAATATTCCACTGAAGGAAGAGGCCAAACCATTTAGGCATAAATTGAGACAGATAAATCCTATGCTCCTGCCTATTATGGAAAGGGAGGTAAATAAGTTGTTGGACGCCCAAATCATTGTCCCTTTGAGATATTCTTAGTGGGTGGACAACCTGGTTCTGGTGAGAAAGAAGAGTGGGGAAATCAGACTTTGTGTCGATTTCAGAAACCTGAACAGGATCTCAAAGAAAGACAATTACCCCTTGTCAAAAATGGAACACATATTACAAAGGGTAACTGACGCATCAAGGATATCCATGATTGATGGATTTTCAGGATACAATCAGATCTTGGTCCTACCCGAGGACAGATAAAAAAAATCCTTCACCACTCCTTGGGGTACATTCATGTATGCCAAAAATCCCTTTGGATTGATGAACGCGGGGGTGACCTTTCAGAGAGCCATGGATATCACTTTCATTGGAGAAAAGGACAAGTTTGTGGTCATCTATCTGGATGAAATTACAGTCTTCTCTAGATCAGATATAGATCATTGCGAGCATATAAAAAGGGTTTTCTTGAAATGCAGGAAATTTGGTCTGTCCTTAAATCCAAAGAAGTCTCTGTTTGTCGTGAAGGAGGGAAAATTGATGGGCCACATAGTATCAACTGAAGGATTCAGGATTGATCCCAATAGAATTGAAGCAATCCAAACCTTTTCACTCCCGAGATCCAAGAAAGAAGTCCAGTATTTCTTGGGAAAAATTAATTTTCTAAGGAGGTTTGTTTCCAACTTTGCTGAGATGGTAAAGCTTATAACAACCATGTTGAGGAAAGGAAGTGAAGTCAAATGGACTATCGAGTCTCAAAATTCCTTTGATCAAATAAAGAAGGCCTTGATTGAAGCACCTGTTCTTATCAATCTTGATTACTCAAAGGATTTCCTCATTTTTTCATTTGCTTCATTTGACATTGTAGCGACCGTTCTGTTGCAGAAAAATGCTGAAGGGTTGGAGCAACCCATTTCCTTTTTCATTCGGGCATTGAGAGATGCTAAGGTGAAATATGAAACCATGGAGAAGCAGGCCTACACTTTAGTTAAAGCTCTCAAATCTTTCAGATTCCATTTTTCTGCAATCAAAAGTCATCACATACGTCCCTTTAGTTACCGTTAAGGAAATTCTTATTCAACAATACATAGATGGAAGGAGGAGGCGATGGATTGCCAAAATCCTTGATTTTTATCTAGAGATCAATCCCACCAAATTGATAAAAGGTTAAGGTTTAGCCAGGTTGTTGGCTGAATCTAATTGCAAAACTTTTGGGGTAAATTTCGTCAATAATTACTCTGAAAGTCAGCAGGATGAGATGTCTGATACAAATGATCAGGTAGACCCCCCATTAGTAGGATGTCCTTGGTACAAGGATGTCATATATTTTCTACAGAAATTGCAACCTCCCGATGGCATGCAAAGGAACAAGGCTAGATATTTAAAGCTGAAAGCAATTAAATACTTTCTTGTTGATCAAATATTATATTGGAAAGACCCCATGGGGGTGATTTTGAGATGTTTAGACTCACATGAAGCAAAAAATATTATGTATGAATTTCACGACAGTCTGTGTGGAGGAAATCATTTCTGGAGAATGATGCCCTACAAAATTCTTAGGGATGGATATTTATGGCCTACTATGTTCAGGGATGTTTGTACAAAAGTCAGAGCCTACGTTAAATGTCAAAGATTCTCCGGAAAGAAACAGCTAAAGTCCCTGCCATTGAAACCTGTGGTTGCTTCAGAGCCCTTCCAGCAGTGGGGCCCAGACTTCATTGGGGAAATTCATCCTGCATCCATTGGTTAGCACAGATGGATCCTGACTCCCACAGATTACTTTTCGAAGTGGATAGAAGCTATTCCCACAAGGAGTGCTTCTCACAGGGTGATCATCAGTTTCCTGGAGGATATCATAGCAAGATTTGGCTGTCCGAGAAGAATCATTACAAATAACACAACGTCTTTCAAAGCCAAACCATTAATCCAATTCTGTGAGAAGTTTGGAATTAGGTTGATTCGCTCTACCCCATACTACCCCCAAGGCAATGGACTGGCAGAGTCCTCTAACAAAAGCCTCATCAAGACCAATAAAAGACTATTAGAGGATAACAAGAAAGCGTGGGATTCAAAGCTCAAGTTTTCTCTGTGGGCTAACAAAGTGAAAACGAAAAGATCTCTTAGCGTCCCTCCTTTCCAGCTCGTATATGGAGTTGAAGCAGTTTTTCCCTCTCAGTTGGCCTTGCCAGTGGTGAAATTCTTTCAAGATCACCAAGGTGATCCTGATGACATGACTAGAAGAATCGAACAATGAGTCAAAGTGAAGAAGGCAAGAGAGAAGCTCCTGGACAGAGCACATGAGCATCAACAGAAGATCAAGCAAGCTTTTGACAAGAAGGTGAGAAAAGAGGATTTCTTGCTGGGAGATCTAGAGCTTAAATGGGACGCACCCAAGCATGACAAAGACAAGCATACCAAATTTGAGGTCTTGTGGATCGCCCCCTTCAATATTTGTGAGGCGTTCACGAACAACACTTACAGGTTCCAGAACCTGGAGGGTATTGAACTTTTTGGTGGCCCTGTAGATGGCCACTTCCTGAAAAAGTTTTTTGTTTAAAGCCGCAACCAGCGTCCCACCATTGTAAATACCGTTCCTGTTTTATTTTTGATTTTGATTTTTATCCTTTTATGATTGTTAGACTCCATAAACCAATAACTAAGACACTAGAACTACTTGTTCTTGGCAGCTCGCAGGGAGCATGCCATCCCATATTGAGCCAAATGTTATCACATGAAGTTGTTAAGGCCAGTAGGCATGTGTCGATTTACCTGAGTTTGTACCCTTGCCCCATTTTCATTATTTTTGTCGACCATGTCCTTATTTTCCCCCCTTTGTAGTCGGCAAATCCGTTTTCTGCTTGCCCTTTCTTTTCTAAAAGCTCACTCCCTCGACCTCTGTCACTAATCCTTACATTGTCCAACCATGTCATCCAAGTCTTCATTGTCACAGGCTGCAACACTGAGAGCGGTCTAATATGGACTCAAATCAAGCGGGCACAGGAATCAGGAGTTTAAATGTTGTAAAATTGTTCAGAAAGGATCGCAAAATCTCGATTCATGAAAGCAAAAATCTGGTCCATCCAATCGTGAAGCGCCGAGGGCCATTGATATGACATCGAAAAATATTGGAGGATTGTGAATCGAGAGTTCGAGATTCTTGTCGTAAAGGTGCATCCATAGCCCAAAATATCGATACCTGAAAAGCCGATGGTTTCAATCTGGGCCGTCCAAATTAAGGGACGTGTAGCGTCGGATCATTAGGATCAAGGTTTCATGGATTAAGTTTCAAAAGTGGAACATGGTGCGAGACCCCGAAAATGCAAAATTGTGAAATGCCCAAGAATTGGGCCCATGGTATCAACACTTGATCACATGGGAAGCAGGTACAGAAAGAGGGGCCAACGTTCATCGCATAGTCGACGTTTCGTGTTGTCAAGGAAATGATCATGGTCGTCCATTTTGAAGCAAGACTGACCTCCGATCTCAAAGTCAATTTCATGATTTCGGGCATTGCGATGTTGGAAGTCAAGGGGAGTGAAAACTCCCAAAACATGAAATCCTGAGATTTCACATCGGATAAGCATGGGGTCACAGCCTGCAGTCACGTGGGGAAAAGAAAGGGGGCTGCATAGAAGATCAAAGTGCTCGAGTTGGTCACAAAGAAGAATCTGCATGGTCTGAGGCTCCATAATTGAATAAAAGGAATTACAAGTTTGCCTGGAGCATTCATGGGCGTCATGCTTCGCCTTGATCTCGATGAATGTAGTTAATGAAAATGGGGAAGGTGGTTGAAACCTCGTCTCACCTCATAAATGGAAAGCATGAAAGAGCTGGTCGTGAGGGGCAGATTTTCAGCCAGAAGTTTCCTGTCATAGATTTTCTTGTGAACCCCATACCGATCCAATCTTGCGTCTGACAGAAGGATGCAAGTGCAGCCTAACAAAAGAAGAAGCAGACGCCAACCTTGAATGCAATGACGAGAGTGGGATTATGAAGGGAGCGAGTTGCTTTGAGTATAAATACTCAATTTTGATATTTTTTCATGGTCAATGGTAGATCAAAGCTCCCATATTGTAAAGTTTTAGTAAAGCCTCTGGCTTCTGGTTATGTATCTTTATTTGAGATTTCTTGTTTAATCCAATTCATCTTTTCTTACTCTGTCTTATTATGCGCCTGATACTAAATATTCATGATTTAAGGATTCACATGGATTATTGTGACTGTGTTGTAATGGATGTTTGATTGCAGTGCTGTCATAATTTTTTCAGTTTTCTGAAGCTTCGAATCCAAGAAGATCTTGTTTTTTGAGTTTTTCCTCCTTAGGCTGCTGGAAGGCCCGACGTTCATAGTAGACCTTTACATTATCTTCTCAAGTTCTTCCTCCTACTCACCTTACTATAACTTACTGACTGAAGTTAGATCAAGACCTCACCTATCTGTGCATACCAGCCTAGTTTTCTGAGTTAAAATGATACCATCCTGAGTCTGCATCCATTAGACCACATTTATATTTATTTTTCTTGACATACAAACTGATGGGTATCAGTATTACCTCTGCCGCAATCCAGGGGTGACTTCTGGTGCTAACAGATCCCTCCTTGGATGCACAGGTGGGTTCTATCCCTCCTCGGGCATAAAGGTGGCATCAATCTCTCCTTGTACATGTCTTCTCCTCTACGCACTCTCCTTACTGGCAAGAGGGGTCGATCCAATGTAAAATTTAGTGGGTTACTCCTCTGCGCACTCTCCATATTGGCACATCAGGTTGATCCAATGAAAATTTCAGTGGGTTTCTCCTTTTTCCACTCTCCTTATGGGAAAATGTGGTCGATCAATGGAGTGGTTAATGGGTTTGGGAGTGGGTTTATTTGGTCGAGGGTTTGGCACCAACGTGTTTTTTATGTTTGAATTTTGATTTTGATTTATTTTATTTTTTGTTTATTTTGTATTTGTTATTTGTTTGTAATATAATTTATATTTGTATTTGTATATAATATTTTATATATATTATATATAACCCCCTTAACTCCTAAAACTCCCTAACCACCAAATCCCCTAACCCATGAATCCCTAACTCCTAACCTCTGACCCTAAACCACGTCCAAAGCCCAAAAACAATATTCTATGTGTTAAACCTTTTAATGGCTACCATATGACACTTGCAACTCAAAGATTCCATTTAGAGCTTGGGAAGTGGTTCTAGAGCATGCATATGTTTCCTATGGTGGATGAGGGTGGAGGGTTAGAAATTTATTAAGGTTACTAGGTTGAGGGTTAAAAAGTTGTGGTGGAATATCAATATTGACTGATAGTTAAAATCAATCAACACATGCTCAATATGGGTTAGGAGGTTATAGGCTGGTGGTTTATGAGAGAAATCAATGTCAATGACTTCTAACCAACCAATGATGCATAGATAATGGCATACAACGTAAAAACACATAATTAACCCATATACGAAAACACTTTAATGAGAATAAATCTTAGAAAATATATAATCACACACCTCGACCTACATTTCAACAATTCAATATCATTGATCTTTTTCAATTCTAAGACTTCTGTGATCAATGGTCTTTTGTTGATATTATTTCAGATTCATCGCAACAGTTTATATATCGACTTTTCAGACCAAGCAAATGTCGTCCATCATCAGGAAAAGATATGAAGAAAATCTGATCTTTAGCAAGATATTTATATGAAAAATTAGGGTTTAAGCTATAGTGGAGAGTCGACTCATTATTTAATGGAAAACCTAAATATTTCAATTTAATTACCTAGAATGAACATATTAATGAAGAAAAAACCCAGCTCCTCAATGTTTTTAAAGATAATGGATATAATGAGCATCTAGGTAATACGACCTTCCAAAATGTTAGTAAAGAACCTAGAGATAAGGAACATACTAATAATGATGTGTCCAAAGTTTTCTTTCCATACATACACGGGACAAGTGATAAGCTTGCTATAATTTTGAGGAAGAAAAAGACTGAGGCAACCTTCAAACCCATTAACACTATCATAAATTCCCTTAGATCCTTCAAAGACCCCACAAATCCCATTAAGCAAAAGGGGGTCTATATGATCCCTTTCTCATGTGGAAAGAAATACATAGGGGAAACATGTTGTTCCTTTAGGATTAGGATTCAGGAACATGCTGTCAATATCAAGCATAATCACACTCATCCCTCTACTTTGGTTGAACACTCTGACAATACCAAACATCACATTTGTATTGAAGAGGCCAAAATTGTTGCTAGAATAGACCACTTTCACAATAGAAAATTTAGGGAAGCCATAGAAATTTAAAAGCAACCTAACAACCTACATAGAGATTATGATGGGAAGATTAGTCAAAATTGGATCCCAACCTTGTCCACCAGAACTGATTCTAGGTAATTAAATTGAAATATTTTTAGGTTTTACATTATATAATGAGTCAGCTCTTAACTATATCTTAAACCCTAATTTTTCATATAAATATCTTGTTAAAGATTAGATTTTCTTCATATATTTTCCTAATGATGGACCACATTTACTTGGTCTGAAACATCGATTTATAAACTGTTGGGATGAATCTGAAAGAATATCACCAAATTATCATTGATCTTCTTCTTCATCCAACTCCACATCTATATATTCTGGTTCATAATAGACATTCAAAGTATTGGCCATAGGAACATCATCATCAATGTCATTTTCGATAATTTCATTGTAAATATGATCATTGAGAACATCGTCATCTACATCTATCTCAACTTCTTCATCTTCTTCATCTAACAAATATACTTGTTCCTTTGCATAATATTATTCTTCAATATCACCTTCTTCCATTACATTATACTTTATAGGCCTTCCTCTTGGATCATATCTAACAATGTATGACCAACCTGCTTTACCTGGAACCTATGAGTAAAAGACTTGCTCACATTGGCTTGGAAGAACATAAGGCTATGTACCCGACTCAATCATCCTTGTACTAAGCATGTTAAATCCATTATCATGATCAATAACAATTATTTCATGATCATGTTCATTCATATGTAACCTGTACAATTTGACCTTGAATAGGACTAATTTAAAAGATTTAAAGTCACACTCAAGTATATCATCCAAATACCCATAATATCTATTTTCAAACACCTTTAGATGCCTATCACTTCTAGAGGAAACATTAGTGACCTGAAAGATTGTAGTTATCCCACAATCAAAGGTTTTCTTCTTGTCATCCAACTTTTTGATGCGAAATTTACGACCATTGCACCACATAGCCTTGTGGTGTTTCAACTACAATATGTATAGCATGTAAAAAATGCATTGTCAAGTAATAAACATTTTTAAACTCAGTAAATATTTTAAGAAAAAAATATACCACATACATTAATATAATGGAAAATAACTAAAAAATGTGGGTGAATATGCTTGCATGTTTATCTTTTAAACCATATGCTAAATCGATTTCCCTCTGTGTAAGATTGGTGTCTTGATTACGACGAGCCTCTTTAACCAATGTAGCCACCCCTTCCCATGATAACCTACTATAACATTGTATACATCGTTCTATCCATACCTACATCCAATCAAGATTGTTTGCAATGTATAAATGTAGTGTATCCCATTCTTGACCAGTTATATGAAAAAATAACAATTCATCAATAATTAGGTATCATGGTAAATATTAATAATTAATGGAAGAATAAAAATTAAATAGGCATGATTAGATAAAAATGAATAATCAAAATTATTATAGATCTTTACCATCTAATTACCTTTAACTTTCCTCGTTCTACCTTTCCCCAACATGACCTCCCCTTCAAATTTGTTGATGGATTTGACATCCCAAATGTGAGGCACATTCATATATGTTGCTAATTTAGAAAGATATTGACATACATGAAGGATTGATATACCATATATACCTCCACCATAGAACCCTCAAGACATGCTCTTTGTCTAACAAAATCCTTCAATAATTTCAAATGCATCTCCACCATCCACATTGACCTTGTGTGTACAAGTCCACACATTTCAATCTCCTCAACTTGTTGTATGAGGTAGTGTTCTTGCACATTGAAAAATCTCGGAGGTAGGTACTTTTTCATTTCACACATTAGCCGAGGAATTTCTCTCCTCCAATACTTTATATATTCTTTATGGTTTTGTTTAGATGACAACCACCTACACATGATGTAATAAAATCACATGTTTCAACAAAATTTTATATACATTTCAAGTAAAACACATGTCAACAAGTTCTGCAACTAACATTTTGCATAGGAATTGATACTTACCTCATGTATTTGTCAAGATCATATATAGTTTGTTTTATGTACTTGTCAAAGTTGTCTAGAAAATATAGAGGTAGAACATATTGTAACAAAAAAGTAAACAAAAAATTCTAAAAATATGTATACCACTATATAGATATAAAAAAATAAATACCTTAATGAAGGTATGTTAGCCATGAGTTTTTACCCGACCAAATTCACCTTTCTTTGTTAAGATATTATTAATGTTTGAATAAAATATTATGGGAAATTTAATTTTCCTAATGACCTATTTTACAAAATTGATTTATTTCTCTATAAATAAACATGGAAGACTATATCGGTGTCCATCACTATTTGAATGGATCACATTTTGCATTGCATTATTGTCTTCCTGAATGTCACTACAAATTTTGACAATTTTTTCTTTGTCACTCCTTCTATCTAAGATTCTCCATAATTTTTATGTTACATTCTTGTTCATATGCATTGCATCAAACAAATGAGCTATTTTTAGGTTCTCATAGTAGGGAAACCTACTGAATTGTATAGGGTAGCTTTTCATTCCTTGTGGAATCACATTAATTCCTTGATGACCTTTATGAAACATAAATGAAATTACAACAATAATTGTTAGATACAATAAACAAAATTCCGTACAAATAAAAATTGTAAAAAATTATATATGATACATAAACTAATTGCTTACGTTGATGATTTATATTATATTCCAACCTTCATATGTGAGGTGTCATTATTCATGGTTTTATTCCAGTCACTTATTTCCCATTGAAAAGCTATTTTTCAGTAGTTCAATACATATGGTTCTTAGGGAAGAAGTGCTTATACTCATCAAACACCTCCTTTCCTAAACTTCTTTAATGATGAGAATTCATACTTGGACCAAAAACTAGACATGGAAATTTACCCTTTGTTTGAAGACCTACAAGATATGGATTAATGTCAGTATCAATTATATACCAAGGAATTATTTAAAAAACATGCGTGATATTTTCATAAAATTATATACTATTACATTATATAGTACATTAAATACCAAAAGAATGTGTTAGCCCTAGAGCATCATGAATTTTCCATGGAATTGAAATTACTTTCGCCCTATTGGTCTAGAGATGCCATACATAGTGATGTCATTCCATAACTTTAGTAGCTCGTCGATATGAGGCTCAATATATGCATTCATATATTTAAATTGGCATTTATTTGATTGATTGAAAACACACACACACATATAATCAATTATGAATCAAACAAAACAAATGAAATGTTGCGTTCAAAAAATTATTGTAAACTAATACCTGGAACAATCATTACCAACATTGTGTGCTCCCTCTTTATTCAAATCCAAGGATGAAGGTTATTGTTTATAACAAAAATAGGTCACATTGAGTAAATAGACTTGACCTCTCCAAATGGATTGACACTGTCAGTTTCCAATGAAATCCTAACATTACAAGGTTATTCTTTAAAAATTAGCCATCTTTCTTTGATGTTCCTAAATGAAAAGTCATATGAAGGCATTCAAAGAACACCATATTCACTTATGTTTTGTGCATGGTAATCCATAATTTGTGCTATGATTTGGCACCTGAACAGTCATTGAAAACATGGAATTATGGGAATATGACGAAGAATATTGCAAGACACATTTTTTGTTACTTGATCGGTTTGATATCTACGGATTTGACATTGCAGCCATTTCATTTCCAATGCATTTTATCCATCATATATAATACAATCATTAGGATATGCATCAATATCTTGATATTTCATTCTAATATATTTCATAATGTAAGATAATTCTCGTTATGTGCAAGGTAAAATATTTGATGATGGTAAGAGAAATTCACCTAACAATCTACAACATAAAATATAACTAGTTAATGTAAACAATATTAATAGTAAATATTGCATCCTTAATATACACATTAATTAACACTAAAAATAGAAAAAACAAAGTAGATCTTTTATGTATATATGAAGAATTATATTATATACCTTACGATCTGGGTGAGACAAGTGTTTGAAAAACCATTCAATACCTTCAAGTTCACCAACAACAATATAGGAGAGATAACATTCTTCCTTGATCCTTCATAAATGGGTTGTTGTGACTTCTCAATCAATGGTACGTCGTGAATATCATCAAAATTGTCATCCATTGGAGCAAAGGTGTCCTGGATAAATATATTTATACCATCATTCTCAACTATATTATCAATGTCATATTCTTCCATTGGACTAAATTTGTCTCCAATATTCACTCCACTTTCCTTAGTGTGTACAACAAGAATTATAACACTACTTTGAACATTCCCAAGATTGCACTTAGGACACCCTTTCTTTATAATTACAAACAATCAAATAAAACTAGTGCATGTAACAAATATTAAAATGATAGAAATTTTTACAAATACAATCAATATAAAAACATATAATGAGTAACTTACCAAGGGATGATATTCCTACCCCCTTCAACATGCCCAAAATTTCTACAATGTCTTCCAGTTGTTGTTATTAAAATTATTCTTGTATTGAAGCCTCTACATTAACTGCAAGGGAAATACAATTTCTTGTCACCCTTTCATTCAACGTTGAAAATAACCTTTGAAGCATCCTTTCATTTTCCTTTGGAGTAATGTTATATGTCATTGTAATGAACCTTGAGAAATCAAAAAGCACAAGTGATTTTAGTGTTTGCTTTATGTTCTTGAACTTCTCCCTTAGTTTTGATATCTTTGGGATATCACTGTACACTTCAAATTTTCTACACAAATGATTGAATTCCTGGAAAAGATAGTTAACATGTAGGTTAGTAATCATAGTAATTTCACCATATTACAAAGAAAGCAATACAATCAGAAGAATATTTTCAAACAAACCTCACAATGAGATTTGACAACCAAATTATAAGTAGTTTTCTCCTTCTAGTCTAGATAATAACTTCCCAAGTGCTCTGTATGATATCATGAATCCATGATTGAGGTTGCAGTCATGGTAGGTCTCTCAAGGTTTCTCTTAGTTAAGAATTGTTGAGCTATCATCCAATAATATGTAAGGAAGATAAAATCATAAAATGTCATGTGGGATCGCCACTTATGTTTTACTTAAACATCTTGCAAACAAGATGAGAATGGTGGTGCATGTGTATAACTCAACTTCAAGTAACTTTTAAAGCAGTTCATAGTTATAAATGTAACAATACATATGTATTCATGCATGTAATCCCAAACCAATGTATATTACAACTCTTTACTAAATTATGGGCACTAATCACCCTAGTGCAACATCCCACACAACAATACACCAAGGTAAGGTCATTCAACTAAATAATTGCTAAAACCAGTCCTTACTAACTACAAAATATCTAATATTTTTTTTTTAAATATAAGATGCTAACTATCCATTACGATAATTATATGAGTATAAATAAAATTAGATATAATGATGACAATAGGAAATTTATCTATTCTTAATCAACATTACTATATTCTTCATCATCATCAACTTCAAAATAATATCGTGATACAATTATCAGGTAGCATTTTAAAAGGTCTAACATGCAAAAATCACTAATCATCAGATCATATGAGAGATAGAAAGGA
The DNA here is from genome assembly GCA_032191745.1 of Picea mariana. Lineage (NCBI taxonomy): Eukaryota > Viridiplantae > Streptophyta > Pinopsida > Pinales > Pinaceae > Picea > Picea mariana. Next base: position 4,103 of record JASDQU010373845.1, on the reverse strand, counting down.
TAAACAATGTCTACCCACCTAAACCCTACCCTGCAAGGTTAGGACCTTCAAGAAACATAATCAATGCTCATAGTCTAGGATTAATCCGATTGATCTTGACCATTTAAGGTCTTAGGACTGGCAGTTGTTCTGAGGAGCATGAAGGTATCTACACCCATAACCAATCCTAGTTTAAATTCATGACTAAAATCAACAATAAGAAAACAAGAATATTCCATCTCTATATTGAACGAGTAATCAATATATTAAGAATTACTTTAGTACAAGTTGAGTTTATAATCAATTGATAACATACATGCTCTATCACAAGTTCTAGACCATTAATCAACTAACTCTATTAGTATTTTTGCTAAAAAAAGATATTTCACATTTGTCAAGATCTATTTGGTAGTTTAGCACAAATTCTATAAGTTTTATAAAAGTGACACACCATTATAATCAAGTAAAATTTCCTCTCAAATATCCTTTTAAGATTGCACATTCGACGTTTTGTTTAATTAATTCAAAGCACAACTAAGTTTATAAATACTTAGTTGATTTGTGTGTTCCGTTCACTTTTTAACATATCCAAGAATCATTAGAGTCTAATCCTTTTATGAATTCCTAGAATAATGAAATATCATTCATCAACAATAATTAACAACAAGGAAAACATATAAAAACAATCTGTAATATAACATACATACAAAAATAAGTAATAGTGAAATCATAATGATACATTCATTGCACTTCTTAAAAATTAATCAATTTTAAAAGTCTCCTATCCGATACAAATTATAATGCCAACACCATATTATGTAAAGATATCTAAGGTTTCCCAATTTAATGTCTCATACTTTACTTAGCTTCAATCGACAATAAGGGTGAAGTTTATGATTGACCCACCTATGAATAATGACATTATTAATTAACATCAGTTAACTATTTATCAAACTACCCATACCAGTACTCGTTTTGGTTGGCACACGTTCAACAAAAGACCTAGAAACAAGATTAAAAACTCTTCAGTAACTAGATTTTTTTTTTGAATATGAGTTTATTGTTCAAGGTTTTAGAACTGAGTTATATAAGTGTCTATTCCAAAGACAACATGGCAGTAAAAATTAAACCCCATTATGTGGAAAATACTAAATATTTATGTTAGCTTCACTAATCAGTAATTACAGAGTGAGTGAATAATCGTAAGAACTATTACCGTCCTCTAATAACCACAAAAGATGTAATGGGTGACTATAAGTTGTTAATTAGACTCTCTAAGTTGCTAGTTAACAAGAATATCAACAATGAACGATATTCATGGTCAAAGGAGTTAGATTAAGGGGGCACAATAATTCAGGAAGGAATCAAGAAAAAAATAAGGATCAAAGGATATGGAAAAAGAACCGATCCTAAATCGAGGCAACAAATTCGGAAGGAAGGATACTACGTCCCCCTTTTTTTTAACTCCAACTATTTTTGTGAAGACCATAATTCCAAGTTTCAGTTTACAGTACGGTAAGCACTAAGAATCGAACCTGTGACTTATTGAAGCTTCCAACAGACTACTTTTGTAGGCTATAAAGAGAAACAACGTAATGCTTGAGGAATCAATGCAACATACATGTATTCATTAAGGAAATAATTTGTATTTGAGTTTTGACAAGGAAGAAAGGAATACATAGAACTTACAGAAATTACATCAATTATTCTTTGAAAAAGGTAGAAGGAAATCTCACTCTATGAATGATAATCGATTCACTAAGTTATGAGAGTAGATCGAAAGGAGAATTCAACATTGGATTGAAGTACACAGTCTCTGAGTTGGGGTATCAATAATAAGGTAGTGACCTAGGTGGATATAGTTCTCATAGAACATCAAGATAATTCATGCAGAGTTGAGGGTTAAATTTACAAGTGATAATTTATGGATAAGAAAGGACTCTCTTAACCCTTGGTTACTGGTTATGAGCATAACCATCATATTTTCGAAGTAAATTACCAATTTCATCAACCACAATAGTTGTTGCGCTTTGGTTATCATCTTCGCACGCGTCTCGACAACCATGATTGCAATAAATCCTTGCATAAGGACCAAGTCCAAGATTTGAAGTATAGATTTAACAAAGTGGAACCCTCAAGCTCTAGATCACAAAAAATTTCTGTTCTAGGAAAACATTCCAACTTGATTCAGGAACATTACACAACTGGGAACATTGATCAACATAATGATTAACAGGGTGAGGTATAAATCGTTTTTCCTAAAAACTTATCAATGTTGGACATTGAGAGAAAGGTTTCTTCATCATATCTAAACACTACTACAGTAATATGCAAAACAAACTAATAATTTTTTTTTATATGACATATTATAATACCAACCAAATTTTATACAAGGAACTCATAATTTGTGCAATCGTTGATCTAAAAATGAAGAAGACTTGTATTCTTGAAAATATTTGCAAGTTAAATTTTATGTGTTAAAATGCAAATGGATCAACTTTGCAACACAACTTTAATAGGATTTACTCATTCAAGATGCATATAAACAACAACAAAATCAGTGAACAGAAAACACATAACACAACAAATGATAAAGGAGTTCACCCCTCTCTTGGGCTACATCTCCTGGTCCAACTTCCAATGGATCATTTGTATTATTTTCTCAAAGTGCTCAAAAATGTTCTTTAAAATGCTCAAAATTCCAAATAGACTGCTCCAATGGCTCCAGAACGTCCAAAAACCCCTAGCTGGGATTTTTCGACACCTCGTTTGGCCAAAAATTGAAGAAGATAGGCTTCCTGGAAGTCCCCCCTTCAAGCTTGCTGTCTCTGCATCTACAAAACACACCCTTGTTGGCTCAACCTAGCCCACACACATTTTTAAGCGTAAAAACTTGGCACCGGGCACAATCGCATGACCAGTACAAACTTTCACACGGTTACACGCTGGCCCTTAACCGTCTAAGGCCCGTGGGCATGTGAAGCGCCATACGACCGCACGAATATAATTAAAGGGCCAAAGTTCAAACGGTTATAAACATAGAGGCACCCGTGGTCACATTGCATACCATGCGACCGGTGGTTCAAACAAAAGGGCTATACAATAGAGCACGCACATAGTATGTGGTCACATCGCATACCATGCGACCGTGGTTCAAATGAAAGGGCTATACATAGAGCGCACATATAGTATGTGGTCACATCTTATATACGCGGGACCAGGGGCCGGGGCTAAGCCCCGGCCCGGTTTGCGCCCACCATATAATACATTTCAACATAAATATATTATGCGTCATTTATATTACAAGGCACATGTGGTGGTGCACCAGTCGATGACCCTTCCCAAGTCTCTTCCCCTGCCCCGAAGGTCGCGGGGTCGAGTCCTGCTAAATGCATAAATTTTAAACCAATATGAGTGTGACACATGGCGGCCATTGATTGGGCCACGTGTCACCATCTCGTTCATTGCAAACATGCCATGTAATATGCCAACTATTCACACATATGCCTTCCATGTGTCATATGGCCTACCAAGTCAGCGTCCGTATGGACTGTATAGTCAGCACCCCTTTTTTTTTACCTGTTTGTCATTTTGAACAGAACGTGATATCTCTCACTCCTGACGTCCGTTTGAACCCAAACGAGTTGCGTTGGGTTCATAATGATGAGGCCTACGCTCCCATTCAATTTGAAGCAATTCCGAGCACTTTGAATTTTGAGCAAAATTTGATCCCCTGGATCACACCTCCCCATTGGAAAACTTTTGGACCTCCAAAAGATTATTTTCAGTCTATCTGAAGATGAGGGTATATCTCCCTCATCTTTCCAACCTCAATCCACTTAGCTTTGCTTGGATTTGTACCTTTAAGACCAACTCGAAGATACTCCACATTTCCTCGTTTTGAAGTTCACATTCTCCTGTCAAGAATGGTGTCTTCATGCAGTTCTGTAAGATTATCTGGGGAAAAATCATCTATAGAAGGAATCTAAACATGCTCTCCTTGATCATCAATCAAAGTAGGATCATACAATTTCAAATTCTCAACATTAACAACTGCATACATTTGCATATAAAGAGGCAAATCTAAACGAAAAGCATTGTTACCAATCTTGTCAATAATCTTG
>JASDQU010373844.1:40150-50768 GCA_032191745.1 Picea mariana | reverse complement strand
ATCCGATAACAAGAGTCTTATGAGTACCTTGAGGCTTGCAGTCATCAGTGGCAGGCTCTCTCGCCATCAATAGTTGGGAATACAACAATGTCTCATGATCGATGTATTCTTTAGGTGTTCGACGCCAACTCCTCTATTCACACTTGTAAGAATGTATTCGATGCCTTGATACCTACTTTCATTGTCAGTAGGTTGTCTTTCAATTGTTAACAGTAAACATCAATGACCAGTAATCAAACGATGTCTCATTGTGTTCGACCTCAACTCCTTTATTCACATGATGTAGACTTTCACCTTTGGTGGATTGTGTAGAAGACTTGAAGACATCACTATGTGGTCGCGGATTTCTTGAGTTGTTGCTTCCTTTTCATTGGACCAGTACCTATATGACTTCAGTGATCATGGGAGATCATATTGTACTCCATGGTATACAGATATCTTCAAATTGGTTTTGAGACTGTTTCTACTAGGCCTTGTTCGTGACCATAATATCTATTGACATGTAACCGCATTTGTATTTGCCTATTCATGGCCACAGACACTTATTTGGTATATTTTTGCATGGATCTGCAATGTATTTTTGGCATCCATGTATGCAAATTCAGTGCAAAATGTAATGAGAAATTGAGTTCATCTAGTTGGTTCTCTACCACTCCACTTCTGGGTTATTTATGATGTTTTTTGGCCATCGCATATTCTCCTCTGACCTCACACATTAGGGGGTATCTGTTAGAGAAATATTTGCCTCACCCTATGTAATCTTGTAGAGAGGGCCTTATTCCATTCCCCCATGTAGACTTACTTTCCCTGATTGAGAAATCTAGAGACAAAAATAAATATTTTTCCACTTGTACGCACCTTTCAAGCTATACAACAAGCGTATACACTGGCTACTCCACTAAAGCCCGCGTACATCAATATTTTTGCTAGAAAATCAAAATTAAATGTCGGGTTTCCATGTCACAACAGGAGATCTCTGATCCTTGGCCTTCCATATATTGGAAACGTTCCAACTCGGCCCTTCAGTTTCATTTTGAAGGCTATAAAGAATCCAATTCCGAGATATGGAAAAGAAGAGAGAATTCAACTTTTAGAGAAAAGTTACTCTGGAGAAATTATTTACTTCATATTGAGTCTGCATCCCTTTGTACTTTAAGTTTGAACACAGTGTTCATCCCCCAAGCTCTTCCCTTATTGATGGAGAACATCTTTGTCTCCCTTATATGAGCTTTCCTTTGGTGGAGGATTGAAGTGGTGGAGGCCCAGTTGGAAGGAACTCGGTTTCTTGGTTCTGAACCATGTCGACACGAAAGTCTGTAATATTTTCACTTCTACCAATCATTTATTAATAGAAATACTCCTTTCCCATCCAATTGATATCTTGCAAATATATGTATTATGATCCATGGGCATGTTTGTTTTGTATATTAATGGATTATGTTATATAATGTCCTAACCTTTTATATTATCACTATATGCTTTCTCTGCTTGTTTGTCGAGAACTTGTTGCATGTATAAAGCTTTGGGTCGAAGTGCTCAATGGTGGACATCATCAAACGTTTGGACGAGGTAGGCCTCTTTCTTATCTCTCTTGCACATTAGTTTATATAGCATATGTTGGAATTGAGTCAATTTCTGCAGTCATACCTGTCTGTTGTGGTTCACCCTAGCCATAGAGATATTTTCCTCGTAACATTCGAATTGGAAAGGAGTCTTCCCATCCTAATTTGATCTTCTACAGATTTGGGTTTTTATAGGGTTCTTGGAAAGAACTTAATACATTTATACTCCCATGATAGCTTCTATTTTGACCCCCACTTGTAGTGGAAGTAATATTCTTTGACATAGCAGTTATTTGTTTATGTTGATACATTGATTCGCTGAAGTATCGAATTTTGTGATTAGGATGTCGATAAGGCATCCTTGCAACTTGTTCTTTACTTCGTATACTTGTAGTTTTTTCTTGATTAACTTTTGGAATTGAGTCTTGTTCATACCCCTGGATTTTTTCTACTTCAACATTTGAAGACCTATTTACATGAGTTGTAAGGTTGACTAGATCTGTATTAATTCCTTTATTTAAATTTGGGATTTTTACATCTAAAGACTTCTCTAGCTCCATAAGTTCAGCCAGTGTCTCTTTATCGACTATTGATGTTTTGTGATCTAGATATTCTTGTAAAGACTTCTTATCATGCTTAAGTCTTTTAATTTGTGTTAGAAAATCCTGATAATGTTGTTTTAATCGTAACAGTTCTTTTTTATCTTATGACTTGTCATCTTTATTTTTTTATTCTGGATTCTCCTTTCTTTCATCCTTTAAGATTTTAGTTCGTTCTAGTAAAWTTTGATTAAGGTTCCTTAGGCATGAGCTTTCTTCCTTTTCTTTGGTTAATTTCTCTTTGATACCTTGATTCTCTTGTTCCAACTTTTGAAAACATTGTTTCTTCTCCTTGGACTTCACGATTTTTGCAAGTAGTTTYTGATTATGATTTCTTAGGCGAGAAATCTCTTTGTCTTTTTCAAYGATGATCTTGTCACATTCTTTCTATCGATCTTGCAACTTTTGTGTTGACTTCTGGTTATCTTGAAGGATCACCTATGATATGTCCTTCAGGTCTTATGATGATGGAACTTCTGAAATCGACTTCATTGTAATGTCATGTAATGTGATTTTCTTCTTCTTATAAGAAAATGTCAAAAACTTTCTCCTTGTGTTGAAAATAAAAGTACCCAATGTATCTACCCAAGTTGACCCTAGAATTATATCAACATTGTCTTGATACATTCATACCACATTGAATTGACCTATGAATTTGTAATAACCAATAGATAGTTGTAGGTTCTTAATTTTATATTTCTCATCGGAAAGACACGTGTCATTATCAATTATATTTGGTTCTAAACCATTAATTGGTTCGTCATGTCAACATTAATGTGATTTTTCCTAACATTCGGGCAAATAGCAATGTTGATATTCTTTCCTTGAATAATCTCAATAACTTCTAATAAGGGATCCACATATTTTTTATACGTATGAGGGAATCTTCCTTGTTTTTCACCACGAACTCCATTTATATAATTATATGTTTGAACTTTGAAATGTAATAATAATATATATTACTTTTCTTCACCCTTATTTTCTTTTTATCTTTGCTTTCCTCTCTCCAATTATATATATATATATATATATCCACTATAAGTAACCTTCTTTTTTTATACTTTATAAAAGTACTTTTATATTAGGTGATTTAATAGTGTCTTAATTAAATACCCTTTTAAAAAGATATCTTCTAGATATGTTTACTTCTCCTTTATCCACAAATAATATATAAAACTATGCACTTTTTATAACTTTGAATATGACCTTAAGATTATTTTTATAATATCCTTTCCATAATTAATTTGGATGTACCAGGTATGAGGTCTTGTTTTTTTTTTAATAATTGGTCATTTGTCTTGTTTTTACTTCTTGTAATTTCTTTTAATGGTTTCTCTCTTATTAGTCCCTGTCGAAGGCGTAGACGGACTATCGTGATCGATAATTCGTTGACTTCATATTAGTTTGTCCTTTGGCCACAAATATTTGCATAGTATCTATTGTTGGAACTAGGGAACTAAAAACATTGATTTGTATATAATAAAAAATACCATATATGTCATGATCTGATTGGATAACAGATTGGAGGTCTTATTGCCAGCTTCGCTATTCCCAATGTTTGATATGTTAGCATATCCAAAGTTTTGAAGATAGATAGTCAGTTTTTTACAATTTGACTTCATATTACTTTGTCCTTTGAATAATTTTTTTTTTTGCATAGGATCTGTTGTTCGAACTATTGTTACTAATTTTTACTAATTTTTTTTTATTATTGTTATAAAATAATAAAATAAATGTTTTTTCGTACGTAAGAGACCTACCACACTGCATTCTTTCTTAATTGTTTACAGAGTAGTTCTGACAGACTTAAATGTTTACCTAACAGGATTCACAGCCTTAAATGTTTACTTAACAGGCATGTTACAATATATTTTCTTCCATTCTTTTTTTTATATGCAATGTTCTCTCCAGTCAATGTGGGCAATATTGTTCTTTAGCGGCATTTTTGGTTCACTGGTTCATGCTTGCTTCTTGTTGTTGTTCTTGTTGGTCTTGTTGCAGTTTGCATGCCTGGGGTTCTGCAACCGCGATTGGAACTTCCCTTCTATCATTCCCCATTGATGGGCGGGTTTGGGTGTCATGTTAAGCTTTGCTTTCTATTTGCAGTTTGCAGGTGGGAAATTTGAGTGTTGGGGATGCCTGAGTCGAAATCCTCTTGAAGAACACCTTTGTATGTGAGAAGAAAATACGATTTCTTTTGCGATGTGTCACTGTGGTTGTAATGGAGGTAGGTTATGTGTCGAACATTGGCCTTCTGTCGTTCTCCGTTGACGGGCGGGTTTGGGTGTCGTCATTAGCTTCGCTTGCTATCTGCAGTTTGAAGGTGGGAAATTTGACTGTTGGGGATGTCTGAGTCAAAATCCTCTTGCAAAACAAATTTGTATGTGAGGAGAAAATACAATTCCCTTTTCCTATGCGTCATTGTGGCTTTGATGGAGGTAGGTTTTGTGTCGAACATTGGTGATCAGGAATGAGATGAAGACAGCATTATAGTCCTGCTTCTCTGGTCATAGTAATCACATACAAATATGGACTGGAAGAGGATTTTTATCACTCCCAGTATTGAAAAATACCACTTGTGAAAAATGCACCTTTCCTAATTACTTGCATAGTGGCATGCCTTTGGACGGTCCTGCCAGCTTTGAATTTTACTTGACAGGTCTCACAGCTTGAAATATTTCGTTAACATATGTGTTACAATACAATTTTCCTCCAAATTTTTTGATACAATCTTGTGTGCAGTGAATTTGGCCAATATTGTTCTTCACTGGCATTCTTGGTCAACTGGTTGTTGCTTGCTTCTTGGTTCGCTGGATGTTGCTTGTTGTTGTTTGATTCAACTTTGTAGTGTTCAGGTCCTACGGCTACAGTTGGGCCTTTTGGTGCTTCTTAATTGGGTTGTTATTTGATGGTTACTCTTGTTTTCTTAAACTTTGCGATGTTGGGATGTTGTGGTGCTGCATCTGCAGTTGGATCTGTTGTTACATGGTTTTAAAGTTGGCTCCCCAGAAAATACTATTAAGATAAAATAATATGCAAAATTTTGCAGTGGATGTGAATTACATCTCTTATGGCTTGAACCAGAGTTTGTCGAGCTTCAACTATATTTCATAGTTGACGATGTTTTTCCCATGGTTAATTTATTTATATGGGTTCATAGTTATGAGAGTAAGTGTTTCTGTGTGAGCGATAAAGTTCTTCTCTCCCTTTCCTTTTCCTCTTGTAAACTTTCTTTTTTTTTCCTTTTGTTCTTCCCCTCTATTATGCGTTTCTGGTTCTATACTTTGACACTTTTCTGTGGTCGCAGGTTTCTGGGGTGGCCAATTTCCAAATCGTCATCTTCATCTATATATTCGCATCATGATTCTAGTCGACCATCGTTCATTTGCATATTTATCCAATTTCTTCTAAACTTGCTCATTTTTCCCTTTTGTTCTTACCCTCTATTATGTGTTTATGGTTCTATACTTTGTCACATTTTGTGCTCGCGGGTTTCCGGTGTGGAAAATTGAAAAATCGTCATCTCCATCTATATCTTCACATCACGAGTCCAACCAGCAGCCATTCGTTTTCATACTTAGCCAATTTTATGAACGCGGTTCGCGGATAGGTGCTATCGAACTCTGGTAACCTATGTTCGGGGTATACATCTTACACCCAAAACTTTTGTGCTCTACAATTCGACCCCGAACTCCTCGAAATCGCAACCCTACCTCTACCTACGATGACTACGTCTATCTGACTTGCCTTTCCATATTTAGTCGAGGGTTCAAAAAAGTTTAAAATCATTTTTTCTATCCCCTCCATCCCTGCCACCTTCTGCCCTTCCCAATGCACATTAATTATGCTTTTAAAAGTGACAACCGACCAAACAGGTTCGAAAAGATGGGCTTTAATAAGCGGAAATATCAAGGACATCTCCCATTAAAATGCATAAAGAGGTGAATATTATGGGATCTGATAATTTGTTTTGCGTGCATTTTGAATTTGCAAAAAGTGTTGCCTACTTTAGTTTTTTAAAGGCATCATCATAGTAATAGTGCAATGTTGTAGTACCATGCTGCCATCAATGAACGTGTCATCCACAAAGGTCTTGACATCATGTCCCTCTTTAATATTGTGCATATGTTGCAAGTTTTCATATTTTAGAATCTGCTTGGATATGGGAATGTTAATGTGTGCTATTAGTGACTATTCAGTGCACATATTCGAAAAGATTGGCATTGATAAGCGAAAATATCGAGGGCATCTTCCATTAAGATGAATTAAACCAAAATATATGGAATATTATATTGTCATCCTCTAGTGTTGATTTTAAATACTTATTCCCATTTATCATCAAAGAGTTGGGCTTTAAGGTGCCTTCGTTGTAATGTTCCTGGTCATGGACATGTAAGACAACTTAGAGATGCCATTGAATCCCAATTGAAAGATGAGAGAATGGTTTTATGTGACGTCAATTTTGAGAAAAAAAAAACTCTGTTAGCCAATAGAAACTCAAACAGGAAGAAAAAAAAAACAAGTATCTTTTGCTTAGTGTTCTCCCTGTATTCGATGCTTTGGTTGATTGAAAAGCCTGCTTGGAGATTTGTTTGTTAATCTTATTTGTTTTCTCACTGTGAGTTGGAAGGTATTTTCATGTCACCTACAAAATTCTCATTCGTTGAAGTATATAGTTTCTTCCAACAACACAGATTTGGCAAGTGTATCAAATTCTGCAGAGCACACAAGAATTTGTCTTCCGTTAGAGGAGTCACACTTACCGTTGCTTGAAAAATGGTTTCTAATATTCGGAAATGACGCAAAATATCACTCCATTCACGAATATACTCAAAAGGAAATTATAAATTTGGATCATCGCGAATATGGGAAACTGTATGGGTGGTTAAAACGACATCCTAAAATTACAGAAGTTTCTATTTCAAAGTTTGTTGAGCTACTTCTAGCTGTGGTAACAGATTTTACAGAAATCCATATTCTTTGTCAAAGTTTGTTCGTTGTCCTCTGGATGTAGTTATAGACTCCACATACAATCTACTTTATATTCGATGATCTTTCCCCTCTTTACACGAATATTCCCCTCCTACTTGAAGGTGGGTATATAACCAGGGAACGATGCTCTCAAAACTTTTTGATCCCTGCATCAACATGTAACTAGAAAAAGTTAATGGGAAGGAGTTCTGGATTATGGACTTTGTAAGACTTTCTGAGGATTACTTTATTCTACCACCTTCTGCAAGAAGTTTCGTGTGTTCAGGTAATGATTTGGTTTCTTAAAATCACCTTTTACTACCACCTTCATGTAATGATTTTATTTCATTCTTTAGAAGAGACCTTAATGTGCCGGTGTATTCCAGAGTTGTTTACACCTAATGTCAATCTTCTTGTTGTTTCCCTTGCTTTGGATAAGGAAAATGCATTTCTTCTATAATGTCAAGGTGATGCAGGAGCATCACCAGCAAAGCACAAGCGTGGAACATAGTTGGGCGCACTAGCGCACATTTTGAAATATTTTGAATTTCAAACTGATCAATGTATTAATGTGATATCTAACAAAAAATTTTGAGTTATAAATGTCTTTAAATGTTTGAAGGTTGAGCCATCATGAAAGGTTGATGGGGAGATGTATTTTGTCTTATGAATCGGATCGTAGTATAGATTTGTAGCTTGTGCTCTTATATGTCTGACTTGACATTTATTGTAATAAGTGTTAAGTAGTTGATAGCATTTAATTCCATTAAGATAGTGTAGATTAGTTGGAGGGAAGAACTCAATAGAGTCCCTTTGTATAAAGCTTTGTAATATTGCCCAGTAAGGGTGTGGATAGTTGTTGTAGCTGCTAAATCTAGTGGGTAGATCGCCATTGTAAGCTAAGAGCTGAGAGATACAAAGAATGTTGTATGAATGTATGTAAGTTTCAATTGGATGAATATAACAGAGATATATTGTACCAAATGTGTATGGATATGTATCTATCTGAATGACTGGTAGAGCTTCTGTTATTTTTCAATTCTCTATTATTTATGTTTCTTAAATCCATGACTTCATTTGCTTTGTTGAATGTATGAGTCATTGTGAGGAGTAGATAAGTTTCAATTGTTTCTCTCCAGTGAGCGAGTGCAAGGTGTGTATAGTGTCTGCAAGGAGTGTGTGACCAAGTTTATTTCGACTCGAGATCTCAGAAGAGATAGTGAAACTTACATGTATGAAAGGAGTGCATTGATGTCTGTAAGGAGTGCAGGATAGAGTTTTTAGACTCAAAATATTAGGAAGGATAGCGTGATTCAGTCACGAGGTATAGAAGTGGTTGGAGAACAGTTGCAAGGATTGTGAAATCATCCACAGAGGAGTGAGTGTGGATGGAAGTCTATTGCAAGGTGTGCATAGGCCAGGAATTAGACTAAGGGTCGAAGAGATTGTTCAAAGGAACAAGTCAAAGAAGGAAAGCTCAGGAGGAAGAGAGACATAAATCTTCAAGGGAAGAAGTCCCTGGAATATTCATTGAGTGTTGGTGCACAAGATTGTTCTCAGAAGGAGACGAGCGATTCTAGACTATTACATCTGGTAGAGCTATATGGAGGATAGCTATGAAGTTTTTTCAATACTTCAGAGGCTTAGAAAGTTCAGAAACTTGGTGAAAGAAAAGTCGTGAGGTCTGTAGTCACAATTCAATCCCGACCATTGGCAATAGGAGAGAACGTGGCAACAGATTAAGGGATTCAGAAACCGGAAGTTCAGAGGTTGTGGGTGAAAGGCCTAGAGTTTTGCAAGTCGTGAATCCTGAACCCATAGTGAGGTTGGAAAATATAAGGAGACACGTGGTAGGAGTTCAGAACCTCGGAGAAGATCATTTTGGGAAAGGTCGAGGGAAGGATTTGGAATATCCCTGAAGTCTGAACCACGAAGAGGTAAACCCACGGTCGTAGCCGTGGTCACTTGCGGAAGAGACCTGTGTGTGTGGGTAAAGCAATTTTGGGTGCCCGCAGGGACCCAAGGAGTCGCTCCAACTCATAAATTCAAATGATCCAAGACCAGGAAGTCAAGAATCCCTTTGGAGGGAAAGGGGTTTGCGCTAGAGTGGTATCAAAACGAGTACAAAATTGACTTCTGTAAGGAGTGGTATCACAAGCATCAGCACAATGCCGCCTATAAGACACGTTGATCCGCCTGTAGCTAACAAAGATATGGAAAGAGAGATGAGAGAACCATGTGCGAGGTTGGATGCCATGGAAACAGTATAAAGGAGAGTGCTTGATGTTGGATACGTCAGCGAGGAAGAAATCGAAAATGTAGAAGTCAAAGCAGAAGTTGTAGCTTAGGATGTTGTAGAAGAACACTTGTTGAGAGCGGTTGTCAAATTGGGTGCCAGAGTGAAGATTGACATCCCTATGTATGAAGGAAATTTAGACACAGAGGAATTGCTTGACTAGATTCAAGCAATGGACAAGTATTTCGACTATGAGGATGTCGAAGAGGAGAAAAAGGTAAGACATTGTAATGGCTGAATTAATTTAAACAACCATTGAACCATTGAATTACAACACAACAATAAAATTTAAAAGTTACTTCATTAGCACATTCGCAATCAAATTCATCATAATAATAAAATTTAATAACAAATTTTTATACAAAACAATGCATAATTCTTGGTAAATACCTGAACTTGATGCTATCAACCTATGTTTGCCCGCCACTTGCTTCCTTCCCGCTTCTGGAAAACACTACCCAAAACCGTCCTCCCTGCCAACTAGGTAGCTCCCTAGCCCCAGGATATCAACGGATATCCTGGCCCTCCGTGCCCAAAACCCCCAGCAACTCCGCTGCACTATGTCAATGCCACTCACAAAATTTCACCTCCCTCTCTGCAATACTCAGAGCTCCCAAAATCCATCCCCAACTCCCATAGAATAATCTCCCTTCCAACTCCTTCCCTTCCTTATCCCCCCTTCACCGACTCTTCCCCCTCATTAATTTCTTTATCTCCCCCTTATTAATTTATTATCCCCTTCTTTAATGCCTTATCCCCCCTTCATTAATATCTTATCCCTTCCTTTAATGCCTTATACTCTCCCGCATACGTAAAGCATTTTAATTAAGCAATTTAAAATTATTAAGCCCCCCTTAAATTATTACCTAATAGCATTGAGTGTGATATGTAATAATTAATTAATTAATCAATCAATCAAAAGTTAAAAACAATTAATTAATAAATAAATAATCAATTAATATTATTAATACTAATCATTGTTTAATTAAAACCATATTAGGACAGTTAATTATCCAATAAATTTTACTTAATAATCCCTAAGCATGTATTCATCTAGGGTTGTTACATACACCCACCCTTCAGGAAACTTTGTCCCGAAGTTAAGGTATCTCGTGGTACAAAGGAAAAGAAACATGGTTCACACATTCATAACAAGTAACCGACATTATTAGTAAGTAAGTCAAGAAAAC
>JASDQU010373844.1:27246-37670 GCA_032191745.1 Picea mariana | reverse complement strand
TAAAAGTACTTTTATATTAGGTGATTTAATAGTGTCTTAATTAAATACCCTTTTAAAAAGATCACTTCTAGATATGTTTACTTCTCCTTTATCCACAAATAATATACAAAACTATGCACTTTTTATAACTTTGAATATGACCTTAAGATTATTTTTATAATATCCTTTCCATAATTAATTTGGATGTACCAGGTATGAGGTCTTGTTTTTTTTTTAATAATTGATCATTTGTCTTGTTTTTACTTCTTGTAATTTATTTTAATGGTTTCTCTCTTATTAGTCTCTTATTAGTCCCTGACGTCAATTTTGAGAAAAAAAAAATCTCTGTTAGCCAACAGAAACTCAAACAGGAAGAAAAAAAAAAAAACA
The DNA here is from genome assembly GCA_032191745.1 of Picea mariana. Classification (NCBI taxonomy): domain Eukaryota; kingdom Viridiplantae; phylum Streptophyta; class Pinopsida; order Pinales; family Pinaceae; genus Picea; species Picea mariana. The sequence goes on along the minus strand of JASDQU010373844.1, from coordinate 37,301 downwards.
AGTATCTTTTGCTTAGTGTTCTCCCTGTATTCGATGCTTTGGTTGATTGAAAAGCCTGCTTGGAGATTTGTTTGTTAATCTTATTTGTTTTCTTACTGTGAGTTGGAAGGTATTTTCATGTCACCTACAAAATGCTCATTCGTTGAAGTATATAGTTTCTTCCAACAACACAGATTTGGCAAGTGTATCAAATTCTGCAGAGCACACAAGAATTTGTCTTCCGTTAGAGGAGTCGCACTTACCGTTGCTTGAAAAATGGTTTGTAATATTCGGAAATGATGCAAAATATCACTCCATTCGCGAATATACTCAAAAGGAAATTATAAATTTGGAAAATTACAGAAGTTTCTATTTCAAAGTTTGTTGAGCTACTTCTGGCTGTGGTAACAGATTTTACAAAAATCCATATTCTTTGTCAAAGTTTGTTCATTGTCCTCTGGATGTAGTTATAGACTCCACATACAATCTACTTTATATTCGATGAGCTTGCCCCTCTTTGCACGAATATTCCCCTCCTACTTGAAGGTGGGTATATAACCAGGGAACGATGCTATCAAAACTTTTTGATCCCTACATCAACATGTAACTAGAAAAAGTTAATGGGAAGGAGTTCTGGATTATGGACTTTGTAAGACTTTCTGAGGATTACTTTATTCTACCACCTTCTGCAAGAAGTTTTGTGTGTTCAGGTAATGATTTGGTTTCTTAAAATCACCTTTTACTACCACCTTCATGTAATGATTTTATTTCATTCTTTAGAAGAGACCTTAATGTACTGGTGTATTCCAGAGCTGTTTACACCTAATGTCAATCTTCCTGTTGTTTCCCTTGCTTTGGATAAGGAAAATGCATTTCTTCTGTAATGTCAAGGTGATGCAGGAGCATCACCAGCAAAGCACAAGAGTGGAAGATAGTTGGGCGCACTAGCGCACATTTTGAAATATTTTGAATTTCAAACTGATCAATGTATTAATGTGATATCTGACAAAAAAATTTGAGTTATAAATGTCTTTAAATGTTTGAAGGTTGAGCCATCATGAAAGGTTGATGGGGAGATGTATTTTTTCTTATGAATCGGATCGTAGTATAGATTTGGAGCTTGTGCTCTTATCTATCTGACTTGACATTTATTGTAATAAGTGTTAAGCAGTTGATAGCATTTAATTCCATTAAGATGGTGTAGATTAGTTGGAGGGAAGAACTCAATAGAGTCCCTTTGTATAAAGCTTTGTAATATTGCCCAGTAAGGGTGTGGATAGTTGTTGTAGATGCTAAATCTAGTGGGTAGATCGCCATTGTAAGCTAAGAGCTGAGAGATATAGAGAAATGTTGTATGAATGTATGTAAGTTTCAGTTGGATGAATATAATCGAGATATATTGTACCAAATGTGTATGGATATGTGTCTATCTGAATGACTGGTAGAGCTTTTGTTATTTTTCAATTCTCTATTATTTATGTTTCTTAAATACATGACTTCATTTGCTTTGTTGAATGTATGAGTCATTGTGAGGAGTAGACAAGTTTCAATTGTTTCTCTCCGGTGAGCGAGTGCAAGGTGTGTATAGTGACTGCAAGGAGTGTGTGACCAAGGTTATTTCGACTCGAGAGCTTAGAAGAGATAGTGAAACTTACATGTATGCAAGGAGTGCATTGATGTCTGTAAGGAGTGCAGGATAGAGTTTTTAGACTCAAAATTTCAGGAAGGATAGCGTGATTCAGTCATGAGGTATAGAAGTGGTTGGAGAACAATTGCAAGGATTGTGAAATCATCCACAGATGAGTGAGTGTGGATGGAAGTCTATTGCAAGGTGTGCACACGCCAGGAATTAGACTAAGGGTCGAAGAGATTGTTCAAAGGAACAAGTCAAAGAAGGAAAGCTCAGGAGGAAGAGAGACATAAATCTTCAAGGGAAGAAGTCCCTGGAATATTCATTGAGCATTGGTGCACAAGATTCATTCTCAGAAGGAGACGAGCGATTCTAGACTATTACATCTGGTAGAGCTATATGGAGGATAGCTGTGAAGTTTTTTCAATACTTCAGAGGCTTGGAAAGTTCAGAAACTTGGCGAAAGAAAAGTCGTGAGGTCCGCAGTCACGATTCAATCCCGACCATTGGCAATAGGAGAGAACGTGGCAACGGATTAAGGGATTCAAAAATCGGAAGTTCAGAGGTTGTGGGCGAAAGGCCTAGAGTTTTGCAAGTCGTGAAGCCTGAACCTATAGTGGGGTTGGTGAATATAAGGAGACACGTGGCAGGAGTTCAGAACCTCGGAGAAGAGAATTTTGGGAAAGGTCGAGGGAAGGATTTGGAATATCCCTGAAGTCTGAACCACGAAGAGGTAAACCCACGGTCGTAGCCGTGGTCACTTGCGGAAGAGACCTGTGTGTGTGGGTAAAGCAATTTTGGGTGCCCACAGGGACCCAAGGAGTCGCTCCAACTCAGAAATTCAAATGATCCAAGATCGGGAGGTCAAGAAGCCCTTTGGAGGGAAAGGGGTTTGCACTAGAGTGGTATTAAAGTGAGTACAAAATTGACTTCTGTAAGGAGTGGTATCACAAGCATCAGCACAATGCCGCCTAGAAGACACGTTGATCCGCCTGTAGCTAACAAAGATATGGAAAGAGAGATGAGAGAACCATGTGCGAGGTTGGTTGCCATGGAAACAGTATAAAGGAGAGTGCTTGATGTTGGAGACGTCAGTGAGGAAGAAATCGAAAATGTAGAATTCGAAGCAGAAATTGTAGCTTAGGATGTTGTAGAAGAATGCTTGTTGAGAGTGGTTGTCAAATTGGGTGCCAAAGTGAAGATTGACATCCCTATGTATGAAGGAAATTTAGACACAGAGGAATTGCTTGACTAGATTCAAGCAATGGACAAGTATTCGACTATGAGGATGTCGAAGAGGAGAAAAAGGTAAGACATGCTATCACTAGATTAAAAGGACATCCAGCGTTGTGGTGGTATGAACTGCAAGATGACATAAGGAGCAAGGGAAAACATAAGATAAAGAATTGGGATCAAATGGTAGCCAAGTTAAAGGAGAAATTCATTCCCAAGGATTACCAGATAAATTTGTTCAGGAGGATGCAAAACCTGAGACAAAGAGGATTGACTGTGAAGGAGTACATAGAAGAGTTCTATAAGCTGAACATTAGAGCTGGGCAGAGGGAAAGAGATGAATATAAAGTTGTCAGATACATTAATGGCCTAAGATATGAAATTCAATATGAGCTCAGTATGGTGATAGTCAGGACTGTAGAGGACGCATATCAAATGGCATTGAAAGTAGAAGAGAAGTTGACCAGGAAGCAGATTCGGTAGAGCAGGGGTTGAAGCTTGAACAGAGGCAAAGGAGTTGCCCAAGATAAGGCACAGAAGCCCAGAGATGAGGCAGAAAAACCACATAGTCACTCTAAGAGAGGAGGAAGTTTGCGAGGAAGACAGAGTAGTGGTAAAAGTTATTTTCCCAAAGGAAGAGGAAGAGGCAGAGGAGGAGAAGTGAGGTGTTATGCATGCGGAAAGACATGACATATGTCTTGGGATTGTCTCGAGAGAAATAAAGGAGGTGAAGCTCACATCTCATAAGCATAGAAGCGAGATGATGAGGCAGAAGGTGAAGAGGATGGAAGGTCCTTGATGATGAAGAAGGTTCTTTTGAAGCAAGAACCAGAGACTGAAAAGCCAGTGCAGAGGAACAATTTGTTCAGGACAACTTGTAAAACAAAGGACAAAGTTTGCAAGGTAATAATTGACAGTGGGAGCACTGACAACTTAGTATCCACAGAGATGGTGGAGAAGCTAGAGCTGGAGATGATTGCACATCCGACATCGTATAAAGTCTCATGGTTGTAGAAAGGTCATCAAGTAACAGTTACTCAACAATGTCTGGTTAATTTCAAAATAGTAGGATATAGGGATGAGATCCTATGTCATGTGATTCTTGTGGATTTTTGTCATGTTTTTTTGGGAAGACCTTGGAAATATGATAGGAATTTTATTCATTATGGGATGAGAAATACATATACCTTAGAGACGAGTGGTAGGACACACATGTTGTTGCCAATTGAGGAAAAGAAGGTGAAATATGAAGCCAACCTGAGCACACTTCTCATGAGTGGGAAGGAACTTCTGAATGAAGTAAAGAAGGAATAGGGGATGCAGTTTGATATAGTGAGGAAACCGAGGGTTATCCTTACCAGTAATTCACTGGAATATTTGTCTAAGGAAGTTTAGGAGCTACTAGAGAATGTTTTTGATATTGTAGTGGATGACTTTCCAAACTCATTGCCACCTATCAGAAGCATCAATCATCATATTGACTTGGTACCAGGAGAAAGTCTGTCGAACAAAGGAACATACAGATTGATGCCTCAAGAGAATGAGGAGGTGAAGAGAGAGGTTCAAGATCTGTTAGACAAGAGATTGCTCAGAGAAAGCTTGAGTCCATGTACAGTACCAATTGTATTGAGTCTGAAGAAGGATGGAGGATGGAGAATGTGTACGGACTCAAGGGCCATAAACAAAATCACCATCAGATACAGATTTCCATTACCGAGGATGGATGAATTGATGGATTACCTGAGTGGAGCAAACTATTTTTTGAAAATAGATTTGAAAAGTGGATATCACCAGATCAGGATGAGAGAAGGTGATGAGTGGAAAACAGCATTCAAGATGAATGAGGGATTATATGAATGGATTGTTATGATGTTTGGCTTAACGAATGCCCCGGGCACTTTTATGAGACTGATGAATGAAGTATTGAAGGATTTCATTGGTAAGTTCATGATTGTGTATCTAGATGATATACTGGTGTTTAGAAAGAGTAAGGAGGAACACTTGAGACATTTAGCATTGGTGATGAGGAGGTTGCAGCAAGAGAAGTTGTTAATCAATTTGAAAAAGTCTTATTTCTAGAAGACAGAGCTCATATATTTGGGTTTTGTGATTTCTTCAAACGAGTTGAAGATGGATCCCAAAAAGGTGAAAGCGATCAAAGAATGGTCGTCCCCAAGGAATATCTTTGAAGTAAGAAGCTTCCATTGGTTATCAAGTTTTTATCGGAATTTCATCAGGAATTTTAGCGGGATTAGTGCTCAGATGATGGATACAGTGAAGAAAAGACACAATTCTTTCAAATGGACAGAAGAGGCTAAGAGGAGCTTCAACATATTGAAGGAGAAGATAACTGAATGACTGATTTTGGTTCTGTCAGATTTCAGAAAGACGTTTCAGGTAAGATGTGATGTGAGTGGGGTTGCAATTGGAGTGGTCTTAAGCCAAAATGATAGGCCTGTTGCATATTTCAGTGAGAATCTGAATGAAGCTAAATAGAAGTACTCCACATACAACAAATATTTTTATGCCATAAGCCAAGCATTGAAAAAATGGGGACATTATCTCATGCCGAAGGAGTTTGTTTTTTATAGCGACAATCACGCTTTGCAATTCATAACCAGACAGGAGAAGTTAAACAGAAACATGCTAAGTGGATAGATTTTATGAAAAAATTCGCTTTTGTCATTAAACATATTTCTGGAAATGTTAACAAGGTTGTTGATACATTGAGCAGGAAAATTTTGATTCTGCAGGAATTTCAAGTCAAAACCTTGGGGTTTGATCACCTTAAGGAAATGTACCACAGTGATCCAGACTTTGGAGAGGCATATGAAGCATGTATGAATCATGTGCTCAGAGATAGAATCTCATGGGATGAATATCTGATTCAGGATGGGTTGTTATTCAAAGGATGCCAATTATGCATACCAAGATGCTCGATGAGGGAGAATTTGTTGAAGGAAAATCATAGCGGAGGTCTAGCCAGACACTTCGGCCATGAAAAAACATTTTCTCAATTAAACGGTTCATATTATTGGCCAAGTATGAGAGCGGAGGTGAAAAAAATTGTGAACAATTGCAAGATTTTTCAGTATGCCAAGGGGAAGAAACTACCAACCATTGCCTATTCCAGAGAGGACTTGGGATACAATAAGCATGGATTTTGTGTTGGGATTGCCAAGGACACAAAGAGGGAGTGATTCCATATTTTTGGTGGTGGACATATTTTCGAAGATGGCACACTTTATCCCATGCTAGAAGACCAATGATGCAATGCATGTTGCAAATTTTTTTTCAGAGAGGTTGTGAGACTCCATGGATTGCCCAAGAGTATAGTTTCAGATAGGGATACCAAATTTGTTGGTCATTTCAGGAGGACGTTGTGGAAAAATTTGGGGACAGAGCTATCTTTTAGTTATGCATATCATCCACAAACAGATGGATAGACCGAAGTGGTGAATAGAAGCCTATAAGATTTGTTGAGGAGTTTGGTCACTGAACACCATAGTCAGTGGGATCAAGTTCTATCACAAGTCGAGTTCACATATAATGACTCAGTGAACAGGAGAACTAGGAGAATCCCATTTCAAATAGTTTATGGGATGAATCCGAGAGGCGTTTTGGAGTTGAGAGATCTAAAGTAGAGCGAATTCAGAAGCTCGGAAGCAGAATATTTCGCTGTAGAGATGCAGGAAATTCACAATCATATCAGGGAGCAGTTGAAGAAGAGTAGCAATGAATACAAGCACGGAGCTGATAAACATAGGAGAAAGCTTGAATTTGAAGTTGGGGATCAATTTCTAGCACATCTAAGGAAAGAAAAATTACCGAGAGGAACATACAACAGGCTGAAGTTGAAAAATATAGGACCATGTAAACCCTTGAGGAGATTTGGCGAGAATGCTTATGATTTAGAACTTCCATAACATGTGGGTATATCACCCATATTCAATGTGGCAGACTTGTATCTTTACAGGGAGGACGGAATCGAAAGGGATGAAGATCAAAGAAAGATCCAGTGGGAGAAACAGATGCATGTGGCAGAGAGGTCGCAGATGGAAAAGATCATAGATCGGCGAGTTGGTAAGAAGACCAAAAAGAAGATGTATTTTGAATACTTGGTGAAGTGGAAAGGACGACCAACAGAAGATGCCAGCTGGGTTAATGAAGCAAAGATCCAGAAGCATGGAAGATCGGTGCAGGAGCTTATGGACAGAAGTCCATGAATTTTTCATCCAAGGGAGTATGATGCAGGAGCATCTCCAGCAAAGCACAAGCGTGGAAGACAACTGGGTGCACTAGTGCACATTTTGAAATATTTTGAATTTCAAACCGATCAATGTATTAATGTGATATCTGACAAAACTCTTTGAGTTATAAATGTCTTTAAATTTTTGAAGGTTGAGCCATCACGAAAGGTTGATGGNTTCCATTAAGATATCGTAGAGTAGTTGGAGGGAAGAACTCAAGAGAGTCCCTTTGTATAAAGATTTGTAATATTTCCTAGTAAGGGTGTGGATAGTTGTTGTAGTTGTTGAATCTAGTGGGTAGATCGCCATTGTAAGCTAAGAGCTAAGAGATATAGAGAAATATTGTCTGAATGTATGTAAGTTTTAGTTGGATGAATATAATAGAGATATATCGTCCCAAATGTGTATGGATATGTGTCTATCTGAATGAATGGTAGAGCTTCTGTTATTTTTCAAATCTCTGTTATTTTTGTTTCTTAAATCCATGATTGTATTTTCTTTGTTAAATGTATGAGTCATTGTGAGGATTATATAAGTTTCAATTGTTTCTCTTCAGTGAGTGAGTGCAAGGTGTGCATCATGTTCGCAAGGAGTGCGTGACCGAGTCTATTTCAACTCGAGAGCTCAGAAGAGATAGTGAAACTTACATGTATGCAAGGAGTGCATTGACATCTGTAAGGAGTGCAGGATAGAGTTTTCAGACTCGAAATCTTAGGAAGGATAGTGTGATTCATTCACGAGAGATAGAAGCAGTTGGAGAACAGTTGCAAGGAGTGAGAAATCATCCACAGAGGAGTGAGTGTGGATGGAACTCTGTTGCAAGGTGTGCACAAGCCAAGAATTTGATTAAGGGTCAAAGAGATTGTTCAAAGGAACAAGTCAGAGAAGGAAAGCTCAGGAGGAAGAGAGACAGAAATATTCAAGGGAAGAAGTCCCTGGAATATTCATTGAGCATCGGTGCACAAGATTCGTTCTCATAAGGAGACGATCATTCCAGACTGTTACATCTGGTAGAGCTATACGGAGGATAGTTGTGAAGTGTTTTCAATACTTCGGAGGCTTGGCAAGTTTGGAAACTCGGAAAAAGCAAATTCGTGAGGTCCGTAGTCGCGATTCAATCCCGACCGTTGGCAGTAGGAGAGAACGTGGAAACAGATTAAGGGATTTGGAAACTGAAAGTTCAGAGGTTTTGGGTGGAAGGCCTAGATTTTTGCAAGTCATGAAGCCTGAACCCATAGTGGGGCCCGTGAATCTAAGGAGATGCGTGGCAGGATTTCGAAACCTCGAAGAAGAGAATTTCGAGAAAGGACGAGGGAATGATTCAGAATATCCCCGAAGTCCGAACTGCGAAGAGGTAAACCCACGGTCGTAGCTGTGGTCACTTGCGGAAGAGACCTGTGTGTGTGGGTAAAGAAATTATGGGTGCCCGCAGGGATCCAAGGAGTTGCTCTGACTCAAAAATTCAAACTATCCAAGACCGGGAGGTCAAGCATCCCTTTGTAGGGAAGGGGGTTTATGCCACAAGGTCATTATCGCATAGGCCACCCAATGTCCAAATATTTATGGACTCTAAGCAACATTGTAGTTGTCATGAGAAAGAAACACTAAAGTGGATGTTCTTTACAGGTCTGACAATCCTGCAATTTAAGTGCTTTGACAATGACAACCCTGCTTGTTCACCACATTGTCGCACTACAGTCAATAGAATTGTTCCCATTTCCACCACCAATGTCAATATCTGAAGCCGAAGCTATCTAGGGCTTGCAGTCACTGCCAATGTGGATGCCTGAAGGTCAAACTACCTAGAAATTGGGATCACAACTTATTACACTTGACATTAGTATCAGTAGTGATCGAAATTTGATTGTATGTCGAATCTGTTACTGCATCCAGAGGTCATTGAACACTCTTTGACATAGAAACTTCATGTCTGTCAATTCTATTACAACTTTGGCATAAAATGTTCTGTAATTTTAGAATGTTGATTGAAATGCGCATACAGTTTCTCACGTTCGTGGGTATCCAATTTTATAATTTCCTTATGAGTGTATTTGGGCATGGAGTAATATTTGGCATGACTTTCGAACATCCTAGACCATTTTGTGGGCCACCATGTCTGCCACCCCTACGACGAAAGATATATTCTGATGTGATATGCAGCATTTGATACACTTGTCAGATCTGTGCTGCTATAAGAAGCTATGTACTTCAACAAAGGAACATTTTGCAGCTGCATTGGACGTCCCTTACAATTTACAGTAATAAAATAAAGAAGTTCAACATACAAATCTTCAGGCAGGATTTTCAACCAAACAAATGATAGAATGCGGGGAGAATAGCACTCAAAACATACTTGAATTTATTTTTTGTCTCATCTTTTGTTGCCAAACAGGATTTGTTTCCCCCAAAGCTGACGTCATATAAAACCACTCCCTCGTCTTTGAATTGGGCCTGAATCGCATTTCTAAGTTGTCTCGGATGTCAATGATCGAGAACATTACAAGGAAGGCACCTTAAACCCCAAGATTTCGATTATAGAGGGAAATTAACACTTAGAAAAGTATGGAATGTTGAATAACCATCCAATGTAGGCAAGTCATATCTAGAAGTGACAAGCTATTCAAAAATCTGGGATAGATCTAGTTGGCAGCACCAATGAAGTCCAAGACCTGAAATTGATATTCAACTCGTTGTTTTTTACGAATCAAGCATTTGATCGTCAAGTTGAAATCTATAAAATATTGTCCACAAGTTTCATTATTGTACATATTTTATTTTATTTTTGGTCAGCGACAGACCAAATCACAGTCATTGTGGCAAATAATCCTAGCTGTATTTTGTAACCCATCTTATTTGAATATAGAATATTTGCGGTTTTTCTTATGGTCTTTTCCAATCTCTGGTATTTCTTTTTATTTTATTTTGTACCTTTTTTGTGTGTGTCGTTAAACATGGATGATAAG
>JASDQU010373844.1:13268-26790 GCA_032191745.1 Picea mariana | reverse complement strand
TTATGATCAATATTGATGATAAATTCTTATTTCATTTATATATATAATTAGATTTGTTTATATAATCATTTAATAGTGTGTTTGGTTTGGTTTGCAGGTTAGGCAGGAGGGACATTGGCCCTTAAGGATCCAGTGTTTCAACTACGGCTCTAATACCAAATGTAATGGCTGAATTAATTTAAACAACCATTGAACCATTGAATTACAACACAACAGTAAAATTTAAAAGTTACTTCATTAGCACATTCGCAATCAAATTCATCATAATAATAAAATTTAATAACAAATTTTTATACAAAACAATGCATAATTCTTGGTAAATACCTGAACCTGATGCTATCAACCTATGTTTGCTCGTCGCTTGCTTCCTTCCCGCTTCTGGAAAACACTACCCAAAACCGTCCTCCCTGCCAACTAGGTAGCTCCCTAGCCCCAGGATATCAACGGATATCCTGGCCCTCCGTGCCCAAAACCCCCAGCAACTCCGGTGCACTGTGTCAATGCCACTCACAAAATTTCACCTACCTCTCTGCAATACTCAGAGCTCCCAAAATCCATCCCCAACTCCTGTAGAATAATCTCCTTTCCAACTCCTTCCCTTCCTTATCCCCCCTTCACCGACTCTTCCCCCTCATTAATTTCCTTATCTCCCCCTTATTAATTTCTTATCCCCTTCTTTAATGCCTTATCCCCCTTCATTAATATCTTATCCCTTCCTTTAATGCCTTATCCTCTCCCACATACGTAAAGCATTTTAATTAAACAATTTAAAATTATTAAGCCCCCCTTAAATTATTACCTAATAGCATTGAGTGTGATATGTAATAATTAATTAATTAATCAATTAATCAAAAGTTAAAAACAATTAATTAATTAATAAATAATCAATTAATATTATTAATACTAATCATTGTTTAATTAAAACCATATTAGGACAGTTAATTATCCAATAAATTTTACTTAATAATCCCTAAGCATGTATTCATCTAGGGTTGTTACAGAAATGCTATCACTAGATTAAAAGGACATCCAGCGTTGTGGTGGGATGAACTGCAGGCTGACATAAGGAGCAAGGGAAAACATAATATCAAGAATTGGGATCAAATGGTAGCCAAGTTAAAGGAGAAATTCATTCCCAAGGATTACCAGATAAATCTGTTCAGGAGGATGCAAAACCTAAGACAAAGAGGATTGACTGTGAAGGAGTACATAGAAGAGTTCTATAAGCTGAACATTAGAGCTGGACAGAGGGAAAGAGATGAAGATAAAGTTGTCAGATACATTAATGGCCTGAGATATGAAATTCAAGATGAGCTCAGTATGGTGACAGTCAGGACTGTAGAGGACGCATATCAAATGGCATTGAAAGTAGAAGAGAAGTTGACCAGGAAGAAGATTCGGTAGAGCAGGGGTTGAAGCTTGAATAGAGGCAAAGGAGTTGCCCAAGATAAGGCACAGAAGCCCAGAGACGAGGCAGAGAAACCACATAGTCACTCTAAGAGAGGAGGAAGTTTGTGAGGAAGACAGATTAGTGGTAAAAGTTATTTTCCCAAAGGAAGAGGAAGAGGCAGAGGAGGAGAAGTGAGGTGTTATGCCTGCGGAAAGACATGACATATGTCTTGGGATTGTCTCGAGAGAAAGAAAGGAGGTGAAGCTCACATCTCATAAGCACGGAAGCGAGATGATGAGGCAGAAGGTGCAGAGGATGGAAGGTCCTTGATGATGAAGAAGGTTCTTTTGAAGCAAGAACCAGAGACTGAAAAGCCAGTGTAGAGGAACAATTTGTTCAGGACAACTTGTAAAACAAAGGACAAAGTTTGCAAGGTAATAATTGACAGTGGGAGCGCTGACAACTTAGTATCCATAGAGATGGTGGAGAAGCTATATTGGAGATGATTGCACATCTGACATCGTATAAAGTCTCATGGTTGTAGAAAGGTCATCAAGTAACAGTTACTCAACAATGTCTGGTTAATTTCAAAATAGTAGGATATAGGGATGAGATCCTATGTGATGTGATTCATGTGGATTTTTGTCATGTTTTGTTGGGAAGACCTTGGAAATATGATAGGAATGTTATTCATTATGGGATGAGAAATACATACACCTTAGAGAAGATTGGTAGGACACACATGTTGCTGCCAATTGAGGAAAAGAAGGTGAAATATGAAGCCAACCTTAGCACACTTCTCATGAGTGGGAAGGAACTTCTGAATGAAGTAAAGAAAGAATAGGGAATGCAGTTTGATATAGTGAGGAAACCGAGGGTTATCCTTACCAGTAATTCACTGGAAGATTTTCTTGAGGAAGTTCAGGAGATACTAGAGAATGTTTTTGATATTGTAGTGGATGAATTTCCAAACTCATTGCCACCTATCAAAAGCATTAGTCATCATATTGACTTGGTACTAGGAGAAAGTCTGTCGAACAAAGCAGCGTACAGATTGATGCCTCAAGAGAATGAGGAGGTGAAGAGACAGGTTCAAGATCTGTTAGACAAGAGATTGGTCAGAGAAATCTTGAGTCCATGTACAGTACCAACTGTATTGAGTCCGAAGAAGGATGGAGGATGGAGAATGTGTACGGACTCAAGGGCCATAAACAAAATCACCATCAGATATAGATTTCCATTGCCGAGGATGGATGACTTGATGGATTACCTAAGTGGAGCAAAATATTTTTTGAAAATAGATTTGAAAAGTGGATATCACCAGATCAGGATGAGAGAAGGTGATGAGTGTAAAACAACATTCAAGATGAATGAGGGATTATATGAATGGATTGTTATGACGTTTGGCTTAACGAATGCTCCGGGCACTTTTATGAGACTGATGAATGGAGTATTGAAGGATTTCATTGGTAAGTTCATGATTGTGTATCTAGATGATATACTGGTGTTTAGAAAGAGTAAGGAGGAACACTTGAGACATTTAGCATTGGTGATGAGGAGGTTGCAGCAAGAGAAGTTGTTAATCAATTTGAAAAAGTCTTATTTCTAGAAGACAGAGCTCATATATTTGGGTTTTGTGATTTCTTCAAACAAGTTGAAGATGGATCCGAAAAAGGTGAAAGCGATCAAAGAATGGTCATCCCCAAGGAATATCTTTGAAGTAAGAAGCTTCCATTGGTTATCAAGTTTTTATCGGAATTTCATCAGGAATTTTAGCGGGATTAGTGCTCAGATGATGGATACAGTGAAGAAAAGACACAATTCTTTCAAATGGACAAAAGAGGCTAAGAGGAGCTTCAACATATTGAAGGAGAAGATAATTGAACGACTGATTTTGGTTCTATCAGATTTTAGAAAGACATTTCAAGTAAGATGTGATGTGAGTGGGGTTGCAATTGGAGCGGTCTTAAGCCAGAACGATAGGCCTGTTGCATATTTCAGTGAGAATCTGAATGAAGCTAAATAGAAGTACTCCACATACAACAAATATTTTTATGCCATAAGCCAAGCATTGAAAAAATGGAGACATTATATCGTGTCGAAGGAGTTTGTTTTTTATAGCGACAATCACGCTTTGCAATTCACAACCAGACAGGAGAAGTTAAACAGAAACATGCTAAGTGGATAGATTTTATGAAAAAAATCACTTTTGTCACTAAACATATTTTTGGAAATGTTAACAAGGTTGTTGATACATTGAGCAGGAAAATTTTGATTCTGCAGGAATTTCAAGTCAAAACCTTGGGGTTTGATCACCTTAAGGAAATGTACCACAGTGATCCAGACTTTGGAGAGGCATATGAAGCATGTATGAATCATGTGCTCAAAGACAGAAGCTCATGGGCCGAATATCTGATTCAGGATGGGTTGTTATTCAAAGGATGCCAGTTATGCATACCAAGATGCTCGATGAGGGAGAATTTGTTGAAGGAAAATTATAGCAGAGGTCTAGCCGGACACTTCGGCCATGAAAAAACATTTTCTCAATTAAACGGTTCATATTATTGGCCAGGTATGAGAGCGGAGGTGAAGAAATTTGTGAACAATTGAAAGATTTGTCAGTATGCCAAGGGGAAGAAACGGAACACTTGATTGTACCAACCATTGCCTATTCCAGAGAGGACTTGGGATACAATAAGCATGGATTTTGTGTTGGGATTGCCAAGGACACAAAGAGGGAATGATTCCATATTTTTGGTGGTGGACAGATTTTCGAAGATGGCACACTTTATCCCATGCTAGAAGACCAATGATGCAATGCATGTTGCAAATTTGTTTTTCAGAGAGGTTGTGAGACTCCATGGATTTCCCAAGAGTATAGTTTCAGACAGGGATACCAAATTTGATGGTCATTTCAGGAGGACGTTGTGGAAAAATTTGGGGACAGAGCTATCTTTTAGTTATGCATATCATCCACAAACAGATGGATAGACTGAAGTGGTGAATAGAAGCCTATAAGATTTGTTGAGGAGTTTGGTCACTGAACACCATAGTCAGTGGGATCAAATTCTATCACAAGCCGAGTTCGCATATAATGACTCAGTGAACATAAGAACTAGGAGAAGCCCATTTCAAATAGTTTATGGGATGAACCCGAGAGGCATTTTGGAGTTGAGAGATCTGAAGTAGAGCGAATTCAAAAGATCAGGAGCAGAATATTTTGCTGCAGAGATACAGGAAATTCACAATCAGATCAGGGAGCAGTTGAAGAAGAGTAGCAGTGAATACAAGCATGGAACTGATAAACATAAGAGAAAGCTTGAATTTGAAGTTGGGGATCAAGTTCTAGCACATCTAAGGAAAGAAAAATTATCGAGAGGAACATACAACAGGCTGAAGTTGAAAAATATAGGACCATGTAAACTCTTGAGGAGATTTGGCAAGAATGCTTATGATTTAGAACTTCCATAACATGTGGGTATATCACCCATATTCAATGTGGCAAACTTGTATCTTTACAGGGAGGACGGAATCGAAAGGGATGAATATCAAAGAAAGATCCAGTGGGAGAAACAGATGCATGTGGCAGAGAGGTCGCAGATGGAAAAGATCATAGATCGGCGAGTTGGTAAGAAGACCAGAAGGAAAACGGATTTTGAATACTTCGTGAAGTGGAAAGGATGACCAGCAGAAGATGCCAGCTGGGTTAATGAAGCAGAGATCCAGAAGCATGGAAGATCGGTGCAGGAGCTCATGGACACAAGTCCATAAATTTTTCATCCAAGGGAGTATGATGCAGGAGCATCGCCAGCAAAGCACAAGCGTGGAAGACAACTAGGCGCACTAGCGCACATTTTGAAATATTTTGAATTTCAAACCGATCAATGTATTAATGTGATATCTGACAAAACTCTTTGAGTTATAAATGTCTTTAAATTTTTGAAGGTTGAGCCATCACAAAAGGTTGATGGGGAGATGTATTTTGTTTTATGAATCAGATCGCAGTACATATTTGGAGCTTGCGCTCTTATCTGTATGAATAGACATTTATTGTAATAAGTGTTAAGTAGTTGATAGAATTTAATTCCATTAAGATAGCGTAGAGTAGTTGGAGGGAAGAACTCAAGAGAGTCCCTTTGTATAAAGATTTGTAATATTGCCTAGTAAGGGTGTGGATAGTTGTTGTAGTTGTTGAATCTAGTGGGTAGATTGCCATTGTAAGCTAAGAGCTAAGAGATATAGAGAAATATTGTCTGAATGTATGTAATTTTTAGTTGGATGAATATAATAGAGATATATCGTCCCAAATGTGTATGGATATGTGTCTATTTGAATGAATGGTAGAGCTTCTGTTATTTTTCAAATCTCTATTATTTTTTTTTCTTAAATCCATGATTGTATTTTCTTTGTTAAATGTATGAGCCATTGTGAGGAGTATATAAGTTTCAATTGTTTCTCTTCAGTAAGTGAGTGCAAGGTGTGCATCATGTTCACAAGGAGTGCGTGACCAAGTCTATTTCGACTCGAGAGCTCAGAAGAGATAGTGAAACTTACATGTATGCAAGGAGTGCAGGATAGAGTTTTCAGACTCGAAAGCTTAGGAAGAATAGTGTGATTCATTCACGAGAGATAGAAACAATTGGAGAACAGTTGCAAGGAGTGAGAAATCATCCACAGAGGAGTGAGTGTGGATGGAAGTCTGCTGCAAGATGTGCACAAGCCAAGAATTTGATTAAGGGTCAAAGAGATTGTTCAAAGGAACAAGTCAGAGAAGGAAAGCTCAGGAGGAAGAGCGACAGAAATATTCAAGGGAAGAAGTCCCTGGAGTATTCATTTAGCATCGGTGCACAAGATTCGTTCTCATAAGGAGACGATCATTCCAGACTGTTACATTTGGTAGAGCTATACGGAGGATAGTTGTGAAGTGTTTTCAATACTTCGGAGGCTTGGCAAGTTTGGAAACTTGGAAAAAGAAAAGTCGCGAGGTCCGTAGTCGCGATTCAATCCCGACCGTTGGCAGTAGGAGAGAACGTGGAAATAGATTAATGGATTTGGAAACCGAAAGTTCAAAGGTTTTGGGTGGAAGGCCTAGATTTTTGCAAGTCGTGAAGCCTGAACCCATAGTGGGGCCCGTGAATCTAAGGAGATGCGTGGCAGGATTTCAGAACCTCGAAGAAGAGAATTTCGAGAAAGGATGAGGGAATGATTCAGAATATCCTCGAAGTCTGAACTGCGAAGAGGTAAACCCATGGTCGTAGCCGTGGTCACTTGCAGAAGAGACCTGTGTGTGTGGGTAAAGAAATTATGGGTGCCCGCAGGGATCCAAGGAGTCGCTCTGACTCAGAAATTAAAACGATCCAAGATCGGGAGGTCAAGCAGCCCTTTGGAGGGAAGGGGGTTTGTGCCACAAGGTCATTATCGCATAGGCCACCCAATGTCCAAATATTTATGGACTCTAAGCAACATTGTAGTTGTCGTGAAAAAGCAACACTAAAGTGGATGTTCTTTGCAGGTCTGACAATCCTACAATTTAAGTGCTTTGACAATGACAACCCTGCTTGTTCACCACATTGTCACACTGCAGTCAATAGAATTGTTCCCATTTCCACCACCAATGTCAATATCTGAAGCCGAAGCTATCTAGAGCTTGTGGTCACCGCAAATGTGGATGCCTGAAGGTCAAACTACCTGGAAATTGGGATCACAACTTATTACACTTGACATTAGTATCAGTAGTGATCGAAATTTGATTGTATGTTGAATCTGTTACTGCATCCAGAGGTGATTGAACACTCTTTGACATAGAAACTGCATGTTTGTCAATTTTGTTACAACTTTAGCATAAAATGTTCTGTAATTTTAGAATGTTGATTGAAATGCACATACAGTTTCTCACATTCGTGGGTATCCAATTTTATAATTTCCTTATGAGTGTATTTGGGCATGGAGTAATATTTGGCATGACTTCCGAACATCCCAGACCATTTTGTGGGCCACCATGTCTGCCACCCCTACGACAAAAGATATATTCTGATGTGATATGCAGCATTTGATACACTTGTCAGATCTATGCTGCTATAAGAAGCTATGTACTTCAACAAAGGAACATTTTGTAGCTGCATTGGACGTCCCTTACAATTTACAGTAATAAAACAAAGAAGTTCAACATACAAATCTTCAGGCAGGCTTTTCAACCAAGCAAATGATAGAATGCGGGGAGAATAGCACTCAAAACATACTTGAATTTATTTTTTGTCTCATCTTTTGTTGCCAAACAGGATTTGTTTCCCCCAAAGCTGACGTCATATAAAACCACTCCCTCGTCTTTGAATTGGGCCTGAATCGCATTTCTAAGTTGTCTCGGATGTCAATGATCGAGAACATTACAAGGAAGGCACCTTAAACCCCAAGATTTCGACGATAGAGGGAAATTAACACTTAGAAAAGCATGGAATGTTCAATAACCATCCAATGTAGGTAGGTCATATCTAGAAGTGACAAGCTATTCAAAAATCTGGGATAGATCTAGTTGGCAGCACCAATGAAGTCCAAGACCTGAAATTGATATTCAACTCGTTGTTTTTTATGAATCAAGCATTTGATCGTCAAGTTGAAATCTATAAAAGACTGTCCAAAAGCTTCATTATTGTACATATTTTATTTTATTTTTGGTCAGCGACAGACCAAATCACAGTCATTGTGGCAAATAATCCTAGTTGTATTTTGTAACCCATCTTATTTGAATATAGAATATTTGCGGTTTTTTTTTATGGTGTTTTCCAATCTCTGGTATTTATTTTTATTTTATTTTGTACCTTTTTTGTGTGTGTCGTTAAACATGGATGATAAGATTTTGTTTCTGTTGCCCAACACTTCGATTTAAATAAAGGCTCCTCTATTCGTTCCTTACATTTTACATGGAAGAATAATTTGTCATGGGCCATACTTATGTGGCACCCGCCCTATACTTAAAGAAAGAAATGGGAGGACCCGTTCTGCTTTCATTCTTCGAGGTCCCGTAAATAGAATGAATTAATGACTATTACAACAAGGCAAATCAAGTGTTGATAGCTTCGTCTATTTGATAATATATGTGCATATACAAACTTGTTGCGTCATATATATATATATATATATTATATATATATATTAATATGAATACTATTGGAATAAATATAAAAACTCTCTTAGCCAGTACTTAGCCAATTATCTTACCACTGGATCTCGGGTTTGCGGTATCCAACACTTATGTCCCCTGATTCGTCATATACATCTTGCATCCAAAGAAATTTTGTGATCTGCAATTTATGCTTTTACTAGTGAGAACTCACCAAGGGTTCGAAAGGATTGGCATTAATAAACGAATAGTAGATTTTTTTCTGTCAGATACTTAGCCCTTTTCCCCTTTTCTTCTTCCCGTCTATTATCGCTTTCCGGTTATATACTTAGTCTCCTTTCTAAGATCGCAGGTTCCAGGGTTGGCGGGCTAACATATCTTCATCTCCATCTATATCCTCACATGACGAATCCAACCGACCATTGTTCCTTTCCATACTTAGCCAATTTTATGGCCGCGATTGTCGGGTTGGCGCTTTCGAACTCTATTGTTTCTTGTTCCGTGATATACATCTTGCACTCAAAAGTTCCATGATCTACAATTCCACCGTGGACTCCTCGAACTCACAAGCTTCACTCTACCAGGGTTCACAAATGTCTCAAAGTATATTTCGCTGTCTTCCATCCCCACTAACTTCGCGTCCTTCCTAATATACATTAATTAAGGTCCTACTAGTGACAACTGAACACATTGGTACGAAACAATTGGCACCCGGACCTCCGCCTTATACAAATTGACTTTCGGACTCTGACATTGTCCCATATTCTTTGTTACACATTATGCATTCAAATGTTCTGAACGATACAATTTGACCGTCAGGGTCTCACGTCTTCTGGGGAGACCTTGTGACCCTATTTTGGATCCTCGCATTGGCAGGTTCACGAAATCTCCAATTCCTAGTCATTGTTTCATGTTTCGCCAATCCTCGTACTTCTTTCCAAATATATGTGGCACACGCCTTATACTTAAAGAAAGAAATGGGAGGACCCATTTTGCTTTCATTCTTTGGGGTCCCGTAAATAAAATGAATTAATGACTATTACAACAAGGCAACTCAAGTGTTGACGTCATGTTCATGTTCAATATTTTCCATATATTACAGCTTCGTCATATATATATATATATATATATATATTCTTTTTTTTTCTCTCTATTGCTTGTTGGTTTCAACGAAATTTGTGAACCGAATAGCATCCTGCAAATTGGAAGATGATTTACATTTGAACCAGAAATAATCTATTAATATATATTAATATGAATATTGTTGGAATAAATATAAAAACTCTCTTAGCCGGTACTTAGCCAATTATCTGACCACGGAGTGTTGGGTTTGCGGTATCCAACACTTATGTCCCATGTTCCGTCATATATATCTTGCAGCCAAAGAACTTTCGTGATCTACAATTTATGCTTTTACTAGTGATAACTCACCAGGGGTTTGAAAATATTGGCACTAATAAACGAATGTAGATTTTCTTCTGTGAGATACTTAGCCCTTTTCCCCTTTTCTTCTTCTTGTCTATTATTGCTTTCTAGTTATATACTTAGTCTTCTTTCTAAGATCGCGGGTTCCAGGGTTGGCGTGCTAACATATCTTCATCTCCATCTATGTCCTCACATGACGAATCCGATCGACCATTGTTCATTTCCATACTTGGCTAATTTTATGGCCACAGTTGTCAGGTTGGTGCTTTTGAACTCTGTTGCTTCTTGTTCCATGATATACATATTGCACTCAAAAATTCCATGATCTACAATTCCACCGTGGAATCCTCGAACCTACAAGCTTCACTCTACCAGGGTTCACAAATGTCTCAAAGTATCTGTCATTGCTTTCCATCCCCACTAACTCCATTTCCTTCCTAATATACATTAATTATGGTCTTACTAGTGACAATTGAACACACTGGTATGAAACAATTGGCACCTGAACCTCCGCCATATACAAATTGATTGTCGGACTCTGACATCATCCCCTCTTTCATGTTACACATTATGCATTCAAATGTTCTGAGCAATACAATCTGACCGTCGGGGTCTCACGTCTTCTGGGGAGACCTTGTGACCCTATTTTGGATCCTTGCATTAGTGGGTTCATGATATCTCCGATTCCTGGTCTTGTTTCTTGTCCCACCCATCCTTGTACTTCTTTTCAAATATGCAACACCAAATGTTTAATACTAAAATGCCATCATGCAACAATAGTAAATATTGTCATTAATAAGCAAAAGTCTTGAGGACTAACCATCCCTACAGAACTTGTCCAGAAACATGCAAAGAATATCTTGCTAGGTAATGGCAAATCTATTACAAATTTCAATATATTAGCAAAAACAAGTATGGGTCAGCGTTTCCCTATTCCATAATTGGAAAAAAAAATCGATTGCGGGTTCCCGGATTGACGGCCTCAAAATTGTGTTTTGAATCTTGCGCAACTTGCAAACAGTGCTCGGAGTTCTGCGATACACAATTTGTCTGCTGGAATGCCCCGTCACGAGCCTAGCCATTTGTTGTTGCTTTTTCTATTGCTTATGGATTTCAACGAAATTTGCGAACCGAACAAGATTCTGCAAATTGGAAGATGATTTACATTTGGACCAAAAATAATCTATTAATATATATTAATATGAATACTATTGGATTAAATATAAAACCTCTCTTTAAATTTTCCCTGTTTTCTCCCCCTCTATTATCCCTTTTTGGTTCTATATTTAGTCGCATCTCTATGATCACAGCCTCCTCGATTCGCAGATTGGCATGTGCTTATATTTATCTATATCTTCACACCATGAGCCCGACCGACTGCGGTCCCTTTCAATATTCATCCAATTATCTGACCACCGGGTCCCGGGTTTGCAGTATCCAACACTTATGTCCCATGTTCCGTCATACATCTTGCACCCAAAGAACTTATGTGATCTGCAATTTATGCTTTTACTAGTGAGAACTCACCAGGGGTTCAAAAAGATTAGCATTGTCTATTATCGCTTTCTAGTTATATAATTAGTCGTCTTTCTATGATCGCGGGTTCCAGCATTGGCAGTCTGACATATGTTCATCTCCATCTATATCCTTGCATGAAAAAACTAACCAACTGTTGTTACTTTCCATACTTAGCCAATTTTATGGTCGCGGTTTCTGGGTTGGCGCTTTCGAACTCTGCTAGTTCTTGTTCTGTGATATACATCTTTCACTCAAAACTTATGTGATCTACAATTCAACCACGGACTCCTCGAACTCACAATATTCACTCTACCAGGGTTCACAAATGTTTCAAAGTATATGTCGCTCATGTCCTTCCTAATATACATTAATTATGGTCTTACTAGTGACAACTAAACACACTAGTACGAAACAATTGGCAGCTGGACCTTCGCCATATACAAATTGACTACCGGACTCGGACATCCTCCCCTCTTCCGTGTTACATATTATGCATTCAAATGTTATGAGCGATACAATTTGACCATCGGGGCCTCACGTCTTCTGGGGGGACCTTGTCACCATATTTTGGATCCTCGTGTTGGCGGGTTCACAAAATCACCAATTCCTAGTCGTTGTTTCTTGTTTTGGGCATCCTCGTACTCCTTTTCAAATATTCAACACAAAAGTTTTAATACTAAAATTCCATCATGCAAAAACCGTAAAGATCATCATTAATAAGCAAAAGTCTCGAGGACTAACCATCCCTACAGAACTTGTCCAGAAACATGCAAAGAAGATCTTGCCAGGTAAAGGCAAAGATATTACAAATTTCAATATATTAGCAAAAACAAGTCTGAGCCAGCGTTTCCCTATTTTATACTTGGACACTTTTTCGATTGCGGGTTCCCGCATTAACGGCCTCAAAATTGTGTTTCGAATCTTCTGCAACTTGCAAACAGTGCCCAAAGTTCCACGATATACAATTTGTCCCCTGGAATGCCCCGTCACGAGTCCATCCATCCACCATTCCTTTCAATACTTAGCCCCAAGTTGGTTGTATCTCCATGACATTGTACATGTATTGTGTATCTAGTTCGCCCTACCTCTTCCTTATTTCATACTTAGACATTTTTTGATTGCGGGTTTCCAGACTGGCGGGCTCAGGATTGTGTTTCCAATGTTCCACGACTAGAAAATAGTACCTGGAGTTCTGCGATATACAATTTGTCTGCAATAATGCATCATCATGCCCTCTTCCATGTTACATGTTATGCGGTCAACACTCCCAAGAGATACAATTTGACCCTCGGGCCCTCACCTATGTTGGTTGTATCTTGTAGCCCTATTTCGAAGAGTCACCAACCGCTTTCGATAATTATCCATTCCTTACTTGTTGTTCCCTGTCCCCGCCACCTTCATACTTCTCTCTAGCAATGAAATTGGCAAGCTTTAATGCTAGCACTTTGTCATGCATGAACCTTAAACATGTCATTAATGGTGAAAGGTTATGACATATACAAATTGACAGTCGAAATCCCATATCATCCACTCTTCCATGGTACACATTTTGTATTCAAGTTCTGAGACATACAATTTGACCCTCGGAAAGTCATGTCTCATGGGGAACCATTATCACCCTAATTCTGAAGCCCGTCCGACGGATTTCCATACTTTCCCATTTCATGGAATCTCTTTCGCGGTTCCTTGGGTTGGCCAGTTCACGAAATCTCCAATTATTAGTCATTTTTTATTGTACCCGACCAAGGTTTAATGCTAATAGTTCATCATGCAACAACTATACAAACCACCCTTAAAAAGAAAAAGTGTCCACAAGACAGTGAAATTTAAATAAAGCTTGTAAATTCTAACCTTGTACAGTATCTACTGCAAACTGATATTCAGAAAAGAACAGAACAGATACAATGGCAAATACAAACATTACACGGAGATTTTTCACCTGGAAACCCAAACCGGGAAAACCAGCATATATTATATTCATACCTTGTGTTACATTGTTTACAATACAATATACATATAGGAGCCAGCGGCATCCAAAACCCTAACCCAATGACCTGGATTAGTCCAAAACC
>JASDQU010373843.1:80571-96890 GCA_032191745.1 Picea mariana | reverse complement strand
CTCTGTGTGTCTATACAGATGTTTACAAAAAATGGACTGCAACAGAGTCCCAGTTCTCTCAAGCTCTCTCTAATAACTATTCTAACTCTATCCTACATTCTTCTTCTGAGACCTCTCTACTCGAGATATCTCTCTCAAGTCTCCTAACTCTCATCATGAAATCTGATGCCAGATCTCCTTACAAAAGAGGGCTCTACGAGCCCATCCTCTCTCACCTAACCTCATCTATTACATTGAAGTTTTCATAAATGGCCATCTAGTCTGAATTGAACCTAGAGCCATCAACCTATCAGCCATTAAAGGAAACCTTATCTTTCATCTGTTCAGAGATATGGATTGGTTTTCACTCAAGCTTACAACATGAATTCGTATAGGATTATATTTTAAATTTAAAAATGGCAGGATTAATGCCTCTCCCTCTTTGAAATGTGCACTGATGTGATGGAATGCTAGCACGTTGCTGAGGTGAAGCGATGCTCCTGAACCATACTCCACTGTTGGGAAAATCATGAGCTCCTCTTCTCTAGTGTTGAAATCCTTCTAGATCCCAAACTCTTCCTTGGAGTTGTCCTCTCGCTCCTCTCTAGCTATGTTGTTGCTGCTGCTTCTTCAGTTCCTTACCTGCTGCTATGTTAGTCTCTCTTCTATTTTTCTCCCCTTTCTGACTACTTCTGCTGACCTCAACATCAGCTTCCTGATCTCCTCTATTACTTTGTTCAACTGCTCCAGTGGATGGCTCTCCTTATGTAGTCTTCTCGGCTGCACTTTATCCTTATTAGTTGGTAGATCAACTTGACCCCCCATATCGATTTCTTATTCTTTTGTGGAATTATCTTTCCACCCTGCTACAGGCTCCAGTTTCGTAGTTTCATCACCGAGCTGCTACTCAGCTTCCTCCTCTGACATATTGGTTTCTTCTATCAGCTCCTCTTGTGCTAGTTCACGTCCAACTTTTTCCAGTTGTTCCTCTGGTTGGTATGCTCCTCCATCTGCTTCCAACTTGACCTATCAAATGTGTAATATTTGCACCATTACCCTTCTCTCTAGGGCTTCCAATTCCTCATACAGATCAATAAAATCCATGTTGTCTGCTTCCTCTTCGGCTGTAGGCTTCAGTGTTGCAGTAATCTCCTGTTCAACTTCTTGGCTGGAAATTTTGAGCCATTTTTTTGAATGCTCATCTCCTTCTGTGGTGGTAGACATTAGTGTCTGCTCCATTTCTTTCTCTTTGACAGTTTCTTCTGGTTGTATTTCTTCTTCTTCTTCACTTTCATCATGTGCATCGACCTCCACTCGGTTGTTTGGTAGGAATGTCTTGATCCCTCCAATAATCAGAATACTCCTATGATATTCCTCTTCGATGGTGAGAGTGTTTAACTTCTCATCATATTCATTCACATGGTCTGCAAATCCACATGAAAATTCACCTATCAACACTCCTTGTTGACCTAGACTCACTTCTGAGCTCTTGAGAGTTTCAGACAATCTCATTTCTTCCCCCTTGACCACCTAGAAATTTGGGAGTTCTCTTCTTCCCACCTGTCAGCCTATGAGATCAACCGATCCCCTTTCATTGCCCACCCAAAAATTTGAACTTTCAGCACTTCTCCTATGACAGTATATGATACCTTCCACTGATCTCTTCCTATTTCCCACCTGGAAACTTGAAAGTCCATTTCTACCCACCTGGCAGTTTATGAAATCTTCTGCCAATCTGATATCATTTCCCACTTGGAAATATGAATTTCCACTACTGTCCTCTTGACAGACTATGATATCCTCCAATGATCCCATTTCCTTGCCCACCTGGCAATATGAAAATCCATCTCTTCTCTTCTGTCAGTTTATGAGATCTTCATATGATCTCATCTCCTCCTCATCACTAAGGTTCCTTCCAGCTTCTAGCTCATAGATGTGACCTAATTCCTCTTCATCTTTGAGGCTTTTGACATACCTCATCCACCTATTTAACAGTTTCTGCTGTCCTTTGGCCAACAATATCTTGACTGACCAATTCACCTTCTTCTTCATGGGCCACTCATACACCCAATGTGCTTTAACATCTTGCTGCATTTTTAATGTCNGCATTTCATTTCTTCTTGCGGACTTCTCTTCGATCACGCTCATGGCCTTCAGTAGCCATTTCCACCTTATGTCTGCCCTCCTGGAAAACCTTTGGATCACTCTACATCCAAGAACATATCCATATTTTCTCACATCTCACCTGGCTATTTAAATGTTTGCTATAGCTGTGCACGTGAAACAACCTCTTCACAGAGCATCAATACTCTGCTTTCCTTCACCTACTATCTATAAGCAAAATCCTATTTGTGATACCACCTGATGTTATCAGGTCATATCCTTTCACCGTCTCTCCTTTGTCTGTTGTTTGAAAAACAATTTTGGCCTTCTAATACCACTTGATGTCATCAGATTACCTCCTTTGCCTATAGATATCAATTATGTGCTTTGATACCACCTGATGTAGACCCCCTTCCCTCCTGGGGCCACACGAGCTCCTTGTCTCTAGATATTTCCTTCTTCTGAGTCAGATCAACTCTTTAGGCTCCTGTTTGAACTCAAATCAAATGTACATAGGCCCCTCTTTCAATTTTTGGGCGCAAACCCTATAGTACACACACCCCTTTGTCTGCGTGCTCTGGTGCTCTTCAATTTTTGGGTGCTAGCTCTTTTACACTAGCCCCTTCCATCAATATGGCCTTGGTTCAAAACCTTGCAGAAATGTTCATTTGCGAGTGCTAGCTCCTTTTACACTAGCCCCTTCTTGCATGTTCCCTTGGGCAACGACCCACATGATTGCACGATTACCCGTTAAACTTCATGCACCTCGAATCCATTGAAATGTTTCGGGACCGCCGATCTCCAATATTGATGGTACCTATGGATTGATGGTTCAAATATTCCCTCTCCAAATCCATGGACGAGATCTATTTGCGATTTCGAACTTTGGGGTTTTGAAATCTCAAACCCTCTCTACCTCTGTATGGAAATATTTCAGAATGGAAGATTCTTCGACACCTATCCCTTCAAATGTGCGGCCATGATATCCTCCACGAATCCAGCCTTCGGGGATCTCAAATCTTAAATCCTTGTTGTTGTTGACTGGTTATCTTTCACAGTGGAAGATCTACTGACACGTATCCTCCCAAATCTACGGTCGTTCTCCCACTTTGAGACTTTGGCCTCCTCAACCAAATCAACAATCCTACGACTCATTTCTCGATCAACGACTGAGATATTCTTCGGGTCTTAAGACCTATCCTTCCTCCACTTTCCTCCAGATTCCTAGATCTGGCGCCATGTGTCCTCATTCACATCCACGTCTCTCATCGTTTCTAGGACTTCGGACTTCGGAATTCTCAAATCTCAACAACCAAAAATCTCCAAAGTGAAATCTTCTGGAGTGTCAGATCTTCTGACACCTATCCTCTCTTGATCCAATGACTGTTCAATGGCTGTCTAATAGAGTGAATCTTCGTCCTCCACATGTCCCTTCACAGATCAATGACCCACGTTCTTCCTTTGGGATCAACGACCCTTAATCATTTTGGCCTTTGGTGCTTCAAAACTTTCCAAAACTTCTTTCCATAAAAACCTCGAAGTGTAATCCTCCAAAGTCCATGATCTGGTGACACTTGTTCTCTTCCAGATCGAAGGCTATTGTTCGCTTCGGCTGTTCAGTCTTTGGTGATGTCAAAAATTTCTCCTTCATGTTCTCCTAGAGTGCATTCACCCAGAATTCACGATCTTTCTCCACATGTCCCCTTTCTAGATCTGACGACCTAGATTCTCTTTGGGCATTCGTGATTTGGCAGTTTCAATTCTCAAACTGAAACTCCAATGTAAATTTTCCCGAAGCTCACGATCTAGTGAAAAGTGTCCCCTCTGCAGATCAATGACTCACAACTCTTCGACTATTTTTCCTTCGGGTGTTTCAGCGTTACACCTCCGTCGCCTTCTATATCTCACAACCCGTTGACATGTATTCCCTCTAAATCTAACGATCCAAATTCATTTCGACCCTTCAACTCATCGGCTTCGAAAGTTTCAACCTTTTTGTGCACTCATTCCTCCTGGAGTGGTTCCATCCGAAATCAATAGATTTCCGTCATGTGTCCTTCCAGTTGATGGACAGTCCCAAATGGTTTCAGGATTTCATAACTTCAACAAGTCCACTCTCCTGCATATACACAATGCTAAAGCTTGTGCACCTTCTCGTGATCAGATGACGGTTGTTCCTCTGCACTTAGATCCAACGCTTGATATCCGTTTCCTCTTTTGCATTTCCTTATGTCACTAGACGTTTATCTAATGGTCCAGGATCCCTTCCCATAACCAATCTAACGGTTTCTGTTGCTCCTCCTCCTGAGCTTTCACCTTCTCCTGACTTGGAATATTTTGAAAGTGTTCAAAGCTCTCGACCTTTGAACCTTCTCCTGCGATCCTGACTATCTAGGGTATCACTTACACTCTTCAATGCATTGTATCTTCTTAGATTTAGGACTTAGAATAAGTCTTCTTCCCACTCACTTATTGTGTTATTCCTTATGAGCTTTATCTCCTCGAATATTTCAATCTCCCATGCACTCATTACATTTCTGGGATTTTGTAAAACTCATATCTGAAGGATTTATTGAAAATAAATTCTTCTTTCCCTCCTGATGATCTCCTTGCTCAATGAAAACCTTGTAGAGCTCTTCCTTACACAGTGTTCAATAACTCTGGTTCCTCCTGAACTCAACACATAGTTCCTTCTGTGCACTCTTGCACTCACTCGATACCCACCTGGCAGAGCTCTACAGAGTTCTCAGTAACTCTATTTCTTTGTGCTCTTTCTGCATAGTTCCCCCCTCAAGGTATTCAGTAACCTTGAGGTTCCTCTTGATTTTTGATTGCTCTGGTGTGCCCTCCTGGCAGGTTCTTTTCTGACTCCGCAGAGTTCGGATGCGCACTCCTTGCGCTGGCTACAAAACCTCAATTGTTCTGTTGTGCACTCCTTGCACAACCTAAAGAATCCAGAATGATATTATAAAACTCAATGAAGATAAAATAAATATATCTCCTACTGAAAATGAAACTTATCACACATCCAAAACATTCATTCATGAAAATACACAAACACACGATATGCAGGAAAAAATGCTTTTCTATTATCTCTGTGTGTCTATATAGATGTTTACATAAATTGGATTGCAACAGACTCCCAGTTCTCTCAAGCTCTCTCTCAGAAATATTCTAAATCTATTTTTCGTTCTGCTTCTGAGACCTCTCTACCCGATATATCTCTCTCAAGTCTCCTAACTCTCATCATGAAATTTGATGCCAGATCTCCTTACAAAAGAGGGATCTATGAGCTTGTCCTCTCTCACCTAACCTCATCTATTACATTGAAGTTTTCATAAATGTCCATCTAGTTTGAATTGAACCTAGATCCATCAACCTGTTAGCCGTTAAAGGAGACCGTATATTCTGTCTGTTCAGAGATGTGGCTTGGTTTTCACTCAAGCTTACAACATGAATCCGTATAGGATTATATTTCAAATTTAAAAATGAGAGGATTAATGCCTCTCCCTCTTTGAAATGCGCACTGATGTGTTGGAATGCTGGTGCGTTGCTGAGGTGGAGTGACGCTCCTGCATCACCCAAGAACTAGAGAGTCACTTCATGAGAATTGTTCTTGGTGACACTATAACAATCCAGAGACCGATCGGTTTATCTACAGAGGGATTCATGATGGCTAGGACGATCCATATACAAGTGTTGTCTGAGTTTCTAGCACTCGAAGGGGTACCAACATGGGTTACAAGGATGGCCAACAAATGTGCGCTTAGGTACCACTAGTATTTCTTGTGTGTATTAATCCCCTATCATGGGTTTATGCACGTAATGACAGATCTGTGTAGATTAAATACGTTAGAATACGTCTCTACCCTGAAAACAATTACCCACAGTTTCTGCCAAGGAAAGTGCTCTGATACCACTTGCAATATTCCTGATATAATATATTATGTAGAATATAAAATATCTATTAAGAAATGACAGAATAATAACGATGTATCTATAAAAGTATCATAAGAACATTAAATTAACAACATAATAATCACCAGGAAGAGCAACTTTATTATGATAGAAATGTTCACTGGCCTCTTTGAGGGGGTAACCTCTTGCAGAGCAGAGCTCTATTAAAATAATCTTCGAGACAAAACTTCTCATACCCTCAAATATTATTTATACTAAATCTAGCTACCCTAAGAACAATCTAGAGGAATATCTTCTAGAAGCAGAAGCTTCTATTAGGTCTTCTTACATTTGACTTATTATTCCTTATTTTTAGGCCTTATTAATATTGGCCTTTATTACATGGAAAAAATATTATTCTATCTACATGAGGAGTTAGGGATATTAGGTCCCTAATAGGTAGGATGGAGAAAAGAAATGGGTTTGTAGCCTCCTTTCGGTTGGTGCCGGGTAACACGGGGAGGTGGAGCTTCCTTTAGGCTGAGCCTGAGAATCAAGAGGTCGTATCCTCCTTCTGGTTGGAGCCAAAGAATTTAGGGAGTTGCAGATTCCTTTAGGTCAGTTCCTGTAAATCAGGTCGTTGGTTCCTCCTTCCAATTGGTGCTAGAGAATTTGGAAGTCAGTGCTTCCTATGAATGTATTCTTGATATATATAAGAAAGTGTTCCATAATTTTCTCCTGTTTGGGTTTCTACGTAAATTATGGTGTACTATGTACTTGAAGTGATGTTGATTATGTTTATATGCTCATTATATACTGATTATATATTGATGATATACTGATGATCTATTGTTGATTAAGTTGAATTTTATATATTGTGGTTAAAAGTGGTAAATGTGTTCATACTAATTCACCCCCTCTTATTATTCCAACAATTGGGATCAGAAAAGGTTCCTTCGGGAAACAATTTAACCACTGGAAGGTAGATCATGGAGAGAAAAAATCTATATAAGAATGGAATACCAAAGTTTGATGGACAAAACTATGCATTCTTGAGAACAATGATGAAAACATATGTACAAGCATAGGGATTTGATGTTTGGAAATGCGTAGTAGACGAATACAAAGAGCCTGTCACTCCTCCAACCGATAATGATGGAAAGAAACTCAGTAAAAACAATTTGAGGGATAAAAATGCTATCCTGAATAGTCTTGCTGATTCAGTTTATGTCAAAGTTATGAATTGTGATTCTGCAAAGATAATTTGGGACAAACTTCAAAATTTTTATGAAGGAGATGCCAAAGTCAAGGTAGTAAAGCTTCAGAATTACAAAGGTCAATTTAAATAGTGGAAAATGAAGGAATATGAAGACATTGCAACTTACTTATTACGAGTTGATGAAACAATGAATGGGATTAAAGGATTGGGAGAAGAAGTTGATGAATCTATAATTTTTCAAAAGGTATTGAGATCTATTCCAATGAGATTTGATCCTAATATTTCAGTACTAGAAGAAAGAACATATCTGATTACGATAAGCATGGATGAGCTACATGGAATATTTACAGCTTATGAAATGAGAACAAATCAGGAAAATCCATCCAAGACAAAAGCAACCTTCAAAGCATCCAAGAAGACAAATAAGAAGAAAAATCCCAAGTTAAAGCCAAATTGCAGTTGTAGAAATGATTCAAACGAGGACAAAGAAATAGCCAACTTCGTAAGGAAGTTAAAGAAAGGAACTGGCAAGTACAAAGGTATGCTTCCCTTAAAATGTTTTAATTCTGGTAAAATTGGTCATTTTGGAAGTAAGTGTCCTTATGAATAGAATTCAGATAGTGATGAAGAATATGACCCCAAGAAAGAAAAGAAATATCAAAAGGGAAACATAAGGAAAGTCTTCAAGAAAAATCTCTACTCAAGAGAAGACAATTCTTCATTTGATGAAGATGATATAAGTGATAGTGAATTAGAGAGAGTACTCTTTATGGCTATGGAAAATAAGGAAGGAACTGCTGAAAGAGAAGAAGAAGGTGAAGTGGATCTTGAGGTATAATTAATTAGTGCTTTAACTAAGTTGAAGAAACAAAAGAAGACAAACAAATCATTCAAAGAAGAAAACATCTTCTTGAAAACCCAACTTGAATAAGGTATGAGAAAATAAGTTATGCAGATCTAGATAATAAAGAAAGAAAAAGAGTGAAAAGATTGAAAATGAAATCGTGGCATTGAGAGTTGAAGTCAACAAGCTCAACAAGAACTTGAAAATTTATCAAATGTTAAAAACATTCTCAACAATCAAAGGCCACATAGTGACAAATATTAACTAGGATACAAGAATGTTCATTTTGAGGAAGGTTCTAGCTCCATGAAGAAAGCAATAGAACAAAAGAGTTATGCAGAAGTTCTCAAAGGAAGGAATCATGGTGAAGAAGAATAAGAAAGGAATGAATACAACATACCTTATACATTCAGGAAACAAAGAAATTTAAATCATGATCAACCAAGATAGGAATCCAAAAGGATTACACCACAAAGAAGATTATTCACTCCCAGGTATGTAAATTTATTTTATGGTCATTGTTTTAATTGTACTAACTTTGGACATAAATATGTAGATTGCAGGGCTTATGAAAGAAATATTCAAGAAATAAATTCTTATGTGGCTCCACATAATATTGAATGTTACAAATTCCACAACTATGGACACATAGCTTAAAATTGTAGAAGTGTGATAGATCCTTCCATGAAGGAAAACACTGATGTCAGATAAAGGAAAGTTTGGGGAAGAAATGAAAAAAAAGAAGAGAAGGTGAATGAAGACCAAGTCCTAGAGATCGTACTCACAATATTTACAACAATGAAAGATCATAATGAATTCACAGGCCAAGAGGAAGATGACATAATCGAGGAAGAGGATGAAGTCAGAATTCAAGAAGAAAATGAAAAGAATGTCAAAATTCAGGAAGAGA
Organism: Picea mariana; assembly: GCA_032191745.1. NCBI lineage: Eukaryota > Viridiplantae > Streptophyta > Pinopsida > Pinales > Pinaceae > Picea > Picea mariana. The sequence goes on along the minus strand of JASDQU010373843.1, from coordinate 87,938 downwards.
ATGAAAATGAAGATGATGAATCCACACATGAAGAGGAAGATTACTTCGCATCGAAGTGGGTATTTTTCTGAGCCGTCCATCTTGGAGAATCCTAGTAAATATGAATATTGAATAGGGGGAGTCGGAGGAGTGGATACTATAGATAAAAGAACCATCCTTCGAGTAGTTTGGAGTGTTTGCAGAGATAGATTCAGAGTAGTTAGATAACAAAAGTATAAAATTACATATGGATCAAGATTGTGGACAATTGATTAGCAAAGTTATGGATAACTTATGACATATGGATAGAGATGGATTTATGAGATCATTAGCAGGTCTATATATATATGATAGATGATATCTACAAATTGAATCAGTGGAATTAGTGGACAAATGGAATCGGTTGGTCACAAGAAGTGAAAGGCATAGCAGAAGTCACATCTTCAGAGGAAAATTGTGAATAATATAGTCATTGATGTCTAAACAGTGAACATAACAGGCCATGAATATTTGAAGTCAAAAAATTTTGAATTCTTTTATATATGTCAAAGAGTTACAAGAGGAAGTACCAATGAAAATAAGCAGTAGTGGAAGAGAGGAAAGGAAAAATATATAGGAAGCCCTACATTGATCAACATGCCATCTTGCATAGAAGAGAAATCATAAGAGAAAGAAAGGAAGATTAGTAGCATGCAAAAAGGGGGACACATTGGTAGAGGGAGTAGCCCTGAGGAGAGATACCCTTTTACATTAATGTCAAAGGGATAGAAAGAGAAACATTGATGAGAAGCAATGGTCACAGGGTGAGCATGAGTATTGGAGTATGAGTGTTGCCATCAATGTAGGTGTTTCAATCAATGCCAAAGGGGGATATTATTGGACAATTGGTTTTCATTGATTTCAACACTTAGAGCGTTCATGATACCCCAAATTTGTGATCGAGATTGATGGTGAGTTAGTTGTCATTGATGTTAGCAGAAGTGTCAGGTGCATTCGATGAAGTCTACATGAAGGCTAGACATGTGTTCATGAGACCCAAAGTTGTTTGAGGAATAAGGACATGAAGGAAAGTTTAATATCACGAGCATAGTTTTTTCCTCTCTGTGGCAAGCTTGTTAAAAAATGAAACAGAGGCTATGAGCACAATTTTTCTCTCTGTAGAAAGCTTGTTAAAAAATGAAACAAAAATCTAGGGACTGAACCCAGAGCCTTGAGCATAGTTATTTTCATGTGTCAAGCTCGTTAAAAAATGAAACATTCACCTCTCCTGTCAGGTCAAGTCTTTCACCAGATCTCGTAGATGTCGAGTCGAGTCTTTTGTTAGGTCTCCTATTTGAACCATATTTTCATCAACATGTATCCTTTTTCTTCATCTAGTACATAAATTGGTGACAACCTCAAAGTCGGTGAATGAATTGAAGCTTGGGGGGAATTGTCTCTAGCCGTTGATTATCATTCTAGAGTTAAGCCACTAGATTTTCAAGATGGGGGCATAACGAGCATAGTCTTAGTTCTTTCTCAAACTCAAAAACATAAGAACGCACCGGGTAAACTTTATCTCTTTTTTGGACCCGCATGGATACACAAAAAAGGAACCCCTTGGAGTTGTCTTTAAGCTCTTTTCGGACTCTATAAACGTGAAAATATTGTCGAGTGATCTTTCTTCCTTTCCCACTTGTTAAAAGGTTTGAAAGGGCATATTTCAAGTGATAATTTATCTCTTTTTTGGCCTCAAAATAATAAAATTATGAAAAAGGACACATTAGAGTCGTCTTTAAGTCATTTTCAGACTCTCTAAACATGAAAATCAACCAAGTTTACTTTCTCTGGACTCATTAAAACAATCATACATTGAAGGGGCCCATACGGGACCAAACCCTTACTTCTTCCAGTTTGTTAAACAAAGGAACAGGGACTTACCAAAGGTGAGTTATATCAATCATGTGTTATCCTCCTCGAGCTCGTTAAACCAAAAAGAGGTACTCGTCTATCTGGACGGGGGAAAAATTGAAGGAAGAAAGCCAAGCAGTTTTTGAGAACTTTATTAGTAATCCTTACAGTCTCCCTTGAACATGACATTTTATCTTTGCACACATTTCAATCCGCTGAACCTCTGCACTGAACCAATCCTTTGAGTTTCCTTACTCCTTTGGGTCACCCAAAAAAATTCATAGTATCCATTGCATTATCAAGTTTTGGTCCCTGTCAAGTTTATGTTGTCATGCCTCAGTGTTCAAGGGAAGTATCTTCCTCAAGAGTCAACCATCAAAAATTCCTTTTTCAATACCCATGTCAGTCCATGTTCATTTGATCCACCAATTACATCTCTGTGTTAGTTTCATGTCGTTGATGGGGGATACACCAAGGCCCTCCTTCGATGAGTCTATTCCTGTCGACTTCAGCACACTATCTAGGAGCTAGACATAGAATCCAATTAGTACCTTAGGACCCACATGCCTCAATGGCAGGCCTCCTCGCTTCCTACAATGGGTTTACATCATTGACCCCTGATCGAATGATTCCATGGATGTTCAAATTCAGCACATCCATTCACATTCATTGGAATGTACTAGATTACCTTGGGAATCATTGACATCAATGGTGATCTCCCTCGCGCTTGTTAACGATTTACCTCATTGACCGGTAATCAAGTGGTTTCTTCCATGTTCGACATCAGGACATCTATTCACATGGTTAGATTGGTACTACATCGGGATCAATAAGAAGACCCTAGATTAAGTCATCACTCTTATACGTACTTTTCCCGGGTTGCGATGTAGTTTCTTTTGAACATTGACACATATACTGTCACATAGATCCACTTTGTATTGGTCTGTGGCTATGTCTTTTCGTCTTGTAGATCCACTATGTATTCTTCGTGGATACGATCATTTCAGGTCATAGGAGTATAGATCCACATTGTATCTTCAGTAGCTATACCTTTTTGTCAATATAATTATGGATCCGCAGTGTATTTTATGGCGGCCATACCTTGAAAGTTTTTATCACTCAAGCATAGGTATGCCTGCCTTGGGTTTGAAACATGTCATAATATTTGTTTGATGGTTGTGTGTAGCTTCTATCAGGTTCTCTGAGTCCATACCCTTGGTTGAAAAAGTCTAAAAAGTACTTGAGTCATCAGTTCTCATCTTCTAACTTCGCACTTTGGGCAGCAATCTGTTACACATCAAAATTACTCACTTCAATGATGACCCATTGTTGTCATTACTAGTGTCGCAAGTGTTTCATTTTTTATCGCAAGTGTCACAAACATCATACTTCCATATTGCTTATGTTGTGTCTCTAACGACATCATAAGGACACTTAAGACACCTTCAAAGACTGGTTTAAGAAGGAGAAATCATCTGATGAGGAGTACAAAGCATTCTCCATGAAGAAAACCACTTAAAAATTATTTTTGGAAGGCAACGCTCCCCTACCCACTGTTAGGGAGCATCGACGCTCCTTGAACTTCTTTGGGGGAGCGTCGAAACTCTCCGTGCACCCTTTTTGGGGAGCGCTGGCCTTTTTCATCAAATTTTGGGTTGTTGAGGAAAATCAGGGATAAATCCCCCTCATCTTTAGAGTTGGTTGGATTCGGATCTGAGGTTAAGGCTCGATATTAGGGAGGATCCACAACTGAGGGAGAAATATCCTTAACCTATCCCAAGAATCTCTAAGGTGGTTGGGTCTCTTCAAGCTTATATAAGGAGGCCTTCTTATGGTGAAGAGGGATATAGATATTGGAGATACCAAACTTATGATCTCATGAGTGGTATTGAGATGGAGATGGAGACATTGTGAAGCATCTAACTTATGATCTCATAAGGAAGATATCATTGAAGCATCAACATTCTGTGTGTGGATTATTTGAGAAAGGGTCTGGACAAAGGGAGCTTGGTGAAGCTGCTACACCTACATCCATGGCTGTAAGAACCACTTTATTCTCATTAATATAGATCTATGCTTGGCCTGTTTCCTTTAAATTTTGTGTACATTTCATGAACTTGTTTCTTTCATAGATCCATTATGAATCTAATCATGGTAGAGCAAGAAGTATCATTATTGTTTCTCATTATATTATAGGACCTTCTGAATAACTTGGAGATCAAGATCAACCTAGATTGAGCGAGGACAAATGTCGATAAAAATGTGTTTACTATTCTTCCTTCTTCTTCTTTGATAGTTTAGCTTCATGAAAAGGAAAGTCAATATCCATAATAACACTTTTCTGTCTTGGTCATAGGGGTCTAGTATCCAAGAGGAAATCCACTTGTTCGTAGGGGGATTATCCTGTTACAGAAATTGGCGACTCCACTGGGGATTATCCTGTAAATATTAGAGCTATCCTAGATTTACCCCCACCCAACAACTTGCGACAACTCAAAATTTTGTAGGGAAAGCAAAATTTCTTCGCCATTTTATTTGTAATTACGCTGAGATCACTAAAGGATTCATGTGATTGTTGCAGAAAGACACCCCTTTCATCTGGGATGACACTGCTCAATGATATTTTGATGCTCTTAAGCATGCACTGACCAACACTCCTTTTTTGCATCCTCTTGACTATACAAATGATTACATCCTTTACTTTCCATGGTGTTAGTTCAAGAAGACTCTTCTGATGAAGAACATGTGATTTATTATTTGAGAAAAAGTCTATCTAGACCAGAGCTCCGTTATTCACATGTTGAGAAGTTGGCTCTGGCAGCTGTCATCCCTGTCAAGAGATTTAGTCACTACATTTTTCTACGCACCACCACGGTTATCGCAGACTCAAACCCCATGTATCATATTTTGACCCATCAGTTCCTTGGGGGAAAATACTCCAAATAGATCATCATCCTTCAGGAATTCGATCTTGAATTTGCTAAGTCCAAATCTAAAAAGTCCCTGGTGTTTGCGAAACTCATTTTCAATTTTCCCCATGCTGATGATGACACTGAGCCTAGAGATTCTCTCCCTGACGAATCTCTATTCCTCATTAGCATTTTCGATCCTTGGTATGGAGACATCATTCTTTATCTCCAGACCCAATGTTTTCAGGCTAATATCTCTTTTGAAGAGTGTCATCGTATTCGCCACCATTCTCGTCGTTACCTTATTATCAATGACACTTTATATTGCCGTGGCATTGACACTATCCTACGACGATGTCTAACTCATGAAGAGGCTGAACACGTCCTCAATGAATGTCACCTTGGAGTCTGTGGCGGTCACCTTTCTGGGATGGCTACAACCCAGAAAATTTTACGTGACAGTTACTTTTCACCCTCAATCTTCAAGGATTATATTGAGGCCGTCAAAAAGTGCCCACCCTGCCAAGTTTTTCAAAACAAGGCACGAACCCACCCTGCTGTGCTGCATCCCATTATTTCCATCGGCCCCTTTTCCAAATGGGGCATTGATTTCATGCAATGTAAACCTACCTCAACCAGGGGGCATGGTTATATAATTGTCGTCGTCGATTACTTTACAAAATGGGTTGAGGCTATGCCTACCTTTCTAAACAATGGTTGTATTACAACCCTTTTCTTTTTCAATCATATCATCAATCGCTTTGGTGTTCCACAAGCCATTGTCATTGATCATGGTTAATATTTTCTAAACCATATGATGAGTGAGTTGCATACCAAGTTGGGTTTTATCCATGAGAAATCATCCCCGTATTATCCTCAAGCTAATGGACAAGTTGAAGGTATCAAAAAGGTCCTCAAAACCATGATCCAATGGATTGTCGGGGAAAGGAAGACATCTTGGAATTTACAAATTTTCTTCGTTCTCTGGGTTTATCGGACCTTAGTAAAAACTGCTACTGGATTCACTCCCTTCCAGCTAGTATATGTCATTGAAGCTGTTTTACAAATCAAGTGTGAGATTCCTTCACTAAAACTCAAAGTAGAACTCATGCCCCACACTTATGTTGAAGAAGAATGTTTCTTACACTTGAATAGGCTGGATGAAACACGTTGTGATGCTTCTCTCGTCAATGAGACATATCAAAAGCGAATAAAAAATCAATACGATAAGTTTGTCCATCCTCACACTTTTGCAGAAGGAGACCTAGTCCTCATTTACGACCAGGCTCATGACAAGTTAGGGATAGGAAAGTTAGAACCTCTATGGCATGGTCCTTAAATCATGAAATGTGTTCTACATAGAGGCACCTACAAATTAATTGACTACGACAGAATCTCCCTGGGTGAGCCTTGGAACGGGCTTTACCTTAAGAAGTACTGTTCCTAGGACATCTAGCATACGTGCTTTGTACACTATTGTCTTTTTATTTTGGTGTGTATTTTTCTCTTACGTGCATGAGTTTTTCCTTAGCCACTTGTACTGTGTCTTGTGTTTGTGTGTGCAGATGGCATCCTCCTTTCCTATCTTTGTCGAGTTTGCAAATGGTGCTAGTTGACATACTCAGAACATTGCTTTTGCAGATTGGGTCATTTACGACTCTGACGAGTTGGTGAGTTCAGGCGACATTTTCTAAGGATCAACAACTAATAACATGGTAGAATATCACGCTGTCATCAGACTTTTAACCGAGGCATCTTCCCTAGGCATTTCTCGCATGATCGTCAACCTAGACTCTCAACTCCTGGTCTGTCAACTCAATCGAACCTATGCTATTCACAATCCTATCCTACTACGTCTCCATCTATGAGTTCGCTGTCTTGAAAGAATGTTTATTTTATCAAATAAAGACACATACCAAGAGAACTCAAAACAACTTCAGATTCGCTAGCTAATTACATCATGGATAGGTATCTTGCACATAGATGAGTTTTTTATAAAGGAAGTAAATCACATCATATATCATCATGTAAATTAAAATGCATCACATAAAAGACATCATTATTTGAAAATCATTTGGCACTGTAAAACTCATAAATGTATATATATATATATATATATATATATATATATAGGGTGTGACTGAAAAGGTTTGATTACATAAAAATGGTACATAGATAGGAAAATTGTGGGTCCTCACACCCATAAACATCGTCATACAGACTATACAATCATCAGTAATACCTTAATATTCCTACATTACATTATGCTTCGAGTAACATATCACTGCATGGGCTACCTGCCTCAGTAGAGAGTTAAGACTCTTAGACACTACCACAGTGTGTCTCTGTAGATGTAGTGGCACTTCCCACCTCCTAAGAGGAGGGATACTTGTCGTGAGGCCTTAGAGGTTTCTTTCAACCTCCTGGAGACCTCTTACTGCTACCCCTCGATCTACTACAACCTGAGCATATCCACGACGCCCCAGTGCCGACATCTCTGCCATATGTGTTGCTCCCCTATCTACACGATGAAACAATATGTCTGTTAAAGACTCTTCTATGTACCCCCCAAAAAACAATATAATGTTT
>JASDQU010373843.1:61811-75549 GCA_032191745.1 Picea mariana | reverse complement strand
GAGATGTTCCAAGTAGTGAAACTTGGATGAATTGTAGATAATATATTGAATAATATTGGGTACAAGTTTCATACCTTTATTAATTACAGGTACAAATTTATTCTTGTTTAAAGTTAAGGTTTGTGACTAATCCAAAAACTAGTCCTGTGAGACTGAGGTAAAGTTTGATGAAGATGCTATTCTCTTGTTGCTGAAGTTGAACAATGTCTAAAGGTATGTGATAACATACACCAGGTATTTTATAGAGTTACAAGTATGTCTATATGCATGTTTTGAGGGTTACATGTTGATGATGCTATGGTGCATTCTTGAGACAAGTCTTTGGTATATTGTTAAGGCATTGGCGCATGCTTGAGGAACATATTTAGTGCATGGTTGAGGAATATACTTGGTGTATGATATTGGTTGTTTGGTACTTTTTTGAGGTACACCATTAATGGTACTTACTTGATATATCCTATGGTACATGGTGTATGGCATGTTTGAGTGATATGGTATATGGTTGATGTACATTGTTGATACATGGTATGGTACATGACTAATACTTAGTATGGTGTTGATGTACATGGTCGATGGTTGAAGCATATGGTACATGCTACGCTGCATGGATGATGCATGGTTTGGTACAGGTTGTGGTACATGATTGATGATTTGTATGGTACATGTTGATGGTTTGGTACATGCTTGATAGAGGCATGTGTTGGTGATGTTGGACATCTAGTTGAGAGGTGGCAATGATATATGATCCATGTGAGAGGATATTGTTGAGTATCAGTGACAATGACATGTTAGAGAAGTTGACAGTGACATGTTGGATACAGTGATAGGTTGACAAGTTACAGGTTGATGTGATAGTGGTAGTGACAGTGATAGTGGAAGTGACAGTGAAAGTGACAATGGCAGTGGCAATGGTAGTGACAGTTGGTCTACATTTATATTTCAAGGAGAAAAAATGGGGTAAGGATAGTGGGTTATAACCTCCTTCCGGTTGGTGCTAGAGAACATAGAGATTTGGAGCTTCCTTTATGTTGGAGCCTAAGGATCAAGGGGTTGTAGCATCCTTCTGGTTGGAGCTAGAGAATTCAGGGAGTTGTAGCTTCCTTCAGGTTGGTGTCTCCTTCCAATTGGTTCTACATAATTTGGAAGTTGGTTCTTCCTAGGACAGTGTTCTTGATATATATAAGAAAGCATTCAATGGTTTTCTCCCATTTGGTTTTCCATGTAAATTTTGGTGTATTGTGTAGTTGATGTGATGCCTCTTATGTTTATATGCTCATGATATACTGATGATATATTGATGATATAATGATGATATACTATTGATTAAGTTGAAGTTTATATAATGTGGTTAAAAGTAGTAAATTTGCTCATATTGATTCACCCCCCCTCTCAGTATTCTGATTAGCTACCACCATTCGAGTAAGATTTTTTCACGCTGCATTTAATAGTTTCAATAGATTTCTTTATTGAATAGAAGTTAAGTTTCACTGTATCTCTGTTATTGTTCACTGTATCTTTGTTTTAATGTTATAGATATATGTTTCATTTCGTTCTGGTCATAAATATGGATCATTAATTCCTCAAAATACATTCATAACTTATAATCCCCTTTGCAATATAAATAAATAAATAAATATATATATATATAATTATCATGGATAAATGTTAATTTAAATTCAAACAATTTTAAACTTAAATTAAATCTATATTCAAAACAACGAAGATTTGAACATGAGTGGCTTGCGTTAAAATCAAATAAATTTCTAAAATAACCAAATCATATTACTCAAATCAATTTCATTTGGAGGCGAAAAACCTAGGTATAAACCTCATGCTAACATCATAGAAGAAACCTTTAAAACTTCATAACTTTCTCATACGTGCTCTGATTGGGGTGTTGTATTTTTATTTTTGAAACACGTGGATAGGATCTCCTGGTGGGATGATTAACGTTGCCATACAAACACATGATTTGCATAATGACCGGCGTAGCCAATTCGGACGAGAACCCTAGCCAATCTGTTTTGGTACTTCTGGGCCTCGAATTTTGATTCTATGAGTTACGTTGGAATCGTAACGCCAAAAATCATATGAATAGCCTATCTCAGGGGTAGTTGCAACACCTCTTCTCAGATATTAGCTGCATCCATTTGAGCAATATTTTTTCATGCTTTATTTTATAGTTTTACCAGATTTCTTTATTGAATAGAAGTTAAGTTTCATTGTATATTTGTTATTGTTCATTGTATCTTTGTTTTAATGTTATAGATTTGTGTTTCATTTCATTCTCTCATAAATCTAGATAAGTGGTATCAAAGGGGTCTACTCTTCATTTGTTTCTTTGTGCATGTCCCCAATGAGATCACGGTATAAGCAGTTGGGACTCAAACCAGTTGATCCTTTGCAATATAGCCTCGCCGAACCTAATGACCACCCATGAGGGAAGAAAAAAAAGACGATGGGGTGGGAGATGCCTTTAAACTATTGCTTGAGGAATCCCTCACATGATAGAGGAACAAGATGATGGATAATTTTGTGAAATCCTTTGGAGACTGCCAATAGGAGATGCATCTTCCTTGAGTGGAGGCATCACCCCCTTCAAGGTACAAAACAATTTTGATATTCGTATATTTGAAGGTCAAATAGATGCATATGTTGTAGACAAATGGTTAAACCTTCTAGAAGAATATTTTTCTGTCCATAACTTTTCTAATAGAGAAAAGATTACATTTTCACTCCTTAAGGCCATCACCCATGTCGAAGATTGGTGGGAGACTTTCTGTGAGGAAAAGGAAACAAAGGAATCTACATTATTTGTAGTTGCACCCATTTGGGGTTCTTTCAGGGATGCTATTAAGGAAAAATACTACCCTGTTGGAAGTTATGATGACTTATATACAATATGGACCACATTGTGGCAGGAAAAGGACCAAACAGTGCCAAATTTTACCAATGTCTTTCATACCTTGCACACCAAAATGGGTATCAAATAATCTGAGTGACATCTAGTGCTCAAGTACCGTGGTGCTGTGAATAGATACATCCAGACAAAAATGGATTTTTTGCACATCTTGTCCTTGGGCGCGACCTATCGACATGCTTTCAAAATCAAGAAGAATCTTAAAAAAAAGACATGACAGTTTGGGTCTGCGAACACCTCATAGCAAAAGCTGGGAAAAGGAATCCATAACCCGCAAAAAAAGGACACATAAAGGATAAACGACCTCAGTATAACCGGTCTAAGATGCAAAAAAATAAGGACAATGGGAAGACAAATAAAGACACTGGGAATTGGTGCAAGATCCATAAGATCCCCTAGCATAACACTATTGAATTTTGTTCAAATAATTCATTGGTGGCCGAGGTGAACAAAAAAAGGGACAAGGATCATTGACATAGAACTCGGTGCAACCGTTGTTACCACCAAGATCCAACTCGATGAACTTGATGAAAAAGAGGAAGGTGAGTGATTATTTCATTCACAGATGTGGATGAAGGGTACTCCACTACACTTCATTGTTGATAGCGGTAGCTAGAAGAACCTCATCTCAATGGAGGTAATCAAGCAATTGGGTTTGCCGACAAAACCACACCCACATAATTACACCATCGGATGGCTTTGCCAAGGGAGTCATCTTTGCATCAACCAACAATGCCACCTATCCTACGACATCAAGTCATTCAAAGATGAGGTATTGTGTGATGTCACCCCTCTTGAAGCTTGTGATGTTCTTTTGGGACAACCTTATTTAAAGAAACATCATGCTATATATGAGTCTAGGAGTTGTAATGTTACTATTACTTTGGAAAATAAATTGTACAAGATACTTAATATAGTCCCACCTACTTCCATTTCCTTGATCTCTGCCAAGCAATGCAGGAAGGTCATCTCTTAGACTGGGAAGTTTGTATTATTCATGATTCATGCTCAATGTGAGTGAAAGGTTGCAACTACATCCATGGCCTCCATGACAAGTCTCTCCATGTTGCAGAAGCAAGTGGATAAGGTAATGGAATAATAAAAAGAAATATTTTCCTCACCCACTGGGGTACCTCTACACTTCTAGTTCAATCATTCAATCGATCCAACCCTCTGCACTTTACTACCGAATGGGCCAATCTATCACCTTTCTTTGTCAGAAAATGATAAAATCAAGTGTCAGATCCAAGAGATGCTTGAATAGGGGAACGTCTGACCAAGTTCATCATCTTGTGGAAGACCAATAGTGCTTGTGCAAAAGAAAGATGAGACTTGGTGACTCTGCATTGATTATTGGGCCCTAAATAAAATCATATTCAGGAACCAATACCCAATTCCCTGAATTGATGATCTCCTTGACCAACTGAAGAGGGGAAAAATACTTCAGTAAGATTGATCTGAAGTCTGACTACAACCAGGTACCAATAGAGCAGATCGATGTATGGAAGACTACCTTCAAATCCAAAGAAGGTATGTTGAATGGTTGGTCATTCCTTTTGTCTTGATGAATTCCCAAACAAATTTAATGAGGATGATGGACAATATATTTTGGCCTTTCACCAATTATTTTCTGGTGGTGTATTTGGATGACATCCTCATCTTCAACAAGAGTTGGGAGGAACACTTGCAACATATTTAGCAGGTTCTACACACTCTACAACAACATAAGCTATATGAAAGTTTGGAAAAATTATCCTTCAACATGAACAAGTTTCAGTACCTAGGCTACATTTTTTATGAGCATGGGGTGCATGTCGATCTAGCCAATATCTAGATCATTTGTGACTAGCTAGCCCTGACCACACTCACTGAGCTTCAAAGCTTCTTATGTCTTTCCAATTTTTATCGCAGGTTCATGTTGGGATTCTCCCACATTGCATGGGCCCTTAGCTAAGTGACCAGAGGTTGTGGAAAGGAAAATTTGAGATAGATGCTTCAGACTATGTTGTGGGCACAGTTCTCAATCAACACATGCATCCCATGGCCTATCATAGTGAGACACTATCAGATACCATATGTAAGTACCCCAATTACGACAAATAAATGTACTCCATTGTACAAGCCTACCGCTAGTGGATTCATTACATTCTCGGGAAGGAGACATTCATCCACACTGATCATAATCCTCTTCAGTTCATGCAAAGACAAGGAAAATTGTAGAATGACTGTCATCAGATGTGGTCCACATACTTGCATCAGTTCCATCTCAACAATAAGTATAAGAAAGGGAGCACCAACCGCATCATTGAATTCCTCAGTTGACCTCTAGTTGAAGCACTAACCATGATGCTACACTCTTGTAGAAATGAGACCTCTAGATGGCCCCAAATATATGAGAGAGATCCCGACTTCACCACTACCTACCATATTCTAGGCACAAACACAACTGTCATTGATTTCCATATTTAGGACGGGTTATTGTGCCATCTGGGCCATCTCCGTGTTCGATCAAGAGAGAAAGAAAAGATGATTTGGGAAGCTCACTACATTAAGGTGGCAGGACACTTCGACATAGAAAAGACAATGGTAGTTTTGCATCAACATTTCTATTGGCTGGAACTTTGACAGGATGTCAGCAAGTATATCAAGTCCTACATAGCTTGCGCCATTGCCAAACTGGCCATTAGGAAACATGGTATGTACACCCCTCTTCCTACTCTCGATGGGATTTTGGAATCCATATTGATGGACTACATGTTCAGCCTTCCTTCAAATAAGTAGGGAAATGATTTTGTTTTTGTGTTGTTGATCAATTTTCCAAGATGGTGATTTTGGCAACTTGGAATAAGAAAATCACAATGGAGGCCACTGCTAAGCTCTTCTTCAAACAAGTGTGTGTACATTTTGGGATACCAAAAACCATCATCTCAGATCGGGATATTCGGTTCCTTAGCATATTCCCATCAATCCTATTTTCACGATTGGACACCAAGCTTTCCAAATCCACTCCCTTCCACCCCCAAACAGATGGCCAAACTGAGGTCATCAATAGGAATATTGTGAATATATTGTGCATGTACAATTGCAAGCATCCATGCACATGGGATGAGAGTCTTCCCTATTTTCAAAATAGTTACAATAGAGCCATACATATCTCAACCAGCCACAACCCCTTTCAGGTGGGGTTGGTATTTCAACCATTGGGTCCCATGGATGTTGCACTACCCATGGAATCAACACTGGCTGAATCATACCATGCTCAAAATGAAGATGAGAAAGCCACCATGTTCATTGAATGAATCCAACACATCCACAAATAGGTTCAGGATATTTTGTAGAAGTACAATGCCAAGTACAAGCCATTCCATGAGAAACACTGGGTTCCACACAAGTTTCAGGTGGGAGAAAAAGTTTGGTCTCACTTGCAGAAAGAACGCCTTACAGAACTACATAGAAAGCTTCATCCACTCCACTATGGACCTTACACCATCGCCAAGGCAGTGGATGATAATTATTTTGAGCTCAACATTCCCCTCTTCCTTGGATTGCACCCAATGTTTAATGTGGACCTCCTTCAGTCATACTTTCCACCATTATTGGACGCCTTATAGATAACATAATAGTTGACACCGACATAAGTCAACCCTAACTTCATGGAACAAAAATCCAATAATCATATTGTGGACACACAGTTCAAGGGAAATCGCAATGTATGATGGAAAAATGTGTAGTCCTCAGATAGACCTTTCCAATAGGATATTGTTTGCCTAAAATGGAGATCGCATGCAAAAGTTACAACCCGAGGAAGTTGATGTACCAACTTACCCCATCAGGGCCGACATGACCTTTTGTGCTTCATCCCCCAGGGTCAGGTTTTTGGATGTATAGGGTTTTATGATTACTTCTTGATGCTAAAAAGGCTAGTAGTCCTCACTGTAATGTGCTCAAATAAATGTGCATAGCCACCACATCTCTTCTCGGAGATTAGCTACCACCTTTTGAGCAAGATTGTTTCATGATGCATTTTATAGTTTCATGATGCATTTCTTTATTGAATAGAAGTTAAGTTTCAGTGCATCTTTGTTATTCCTCACTCTATCTCTTTTTTAATGTTATATATCTGTGTTTCATTTCATTCTTCTCATAAATCCAGATCTTTAAGTCCTCTGAAGACATTCATAACTTATAATCTCCTTTATGATTTATTTTGTTTTGTTTTAATTAACATGGATAAAGGTTAATTTAAATTCAAACAATTTTAAGCTTAAATTAAATATAAATTCAAAACAATGGATATTTGAACATGAATGGCTTGCATTCAAATCGATTAAATTTTTAAAATAACCAAAGCATATTACTCAAATAAATTTCATATGGAGGCGAAAACCCTAGGTATAAACCTCATGCTAACATCATCGAAGGAACCTTTAAAACTTCATAACTTGCTCGTAAATTATTAGATTGGGGTGCTATATTTTTCTTTGTGAATCACGTGAATAGGCACTCTTGGTAGGATTACTAACCTTGCCATAGAAACACCTCATCTGTGTAACGACTGACACAACCAATTCGAGTGAGAACCCTAGCCAATCCATTTTGGTACTTTCGGGCCTCAGATTTTGATTATGTGAGTTGCATTGGAATAATAATGTTGGAAACCATATGAATATCCTATCTCAAGGGTGGAAATTTCATTCCAACGAATGGCAGAAAAAAGTGCTCAAAGGCATTTTTTAATGAAAGTTGAGGTCCCACATTGGTTGTTGTTTCATTCAAATTGTTTCCATGAGTTCCCGTGTGATCCATGATGTATAGGGACTTATTTCATCTATTGACACTATAGTTATGCATTAGTAGCATGAAATTACACATCCGCTAAAATAACCAACTAACGTTCGAAGCACTTAGCACTGTATAGGAGCTGAGAGGACATAATTTCTTTCGGAGCGGGTTTTAGAGCCAATGCAATACCAACAAATGATGTGGTTAGTTCCCATATGTTTCTAAATGGCACTTTCAAAATCAATATTTCCTCATAAATTTAGTAAACACAAAGTAA
This sequence comes from Picea mariana, assembly GCA_032191745.1. Lineage (NCBI taxonomy): Eukaryota > Viridiplantae > Streptophyta > Pinopsida > Pinales > Pinaceae > Picea > Picea mariana. Next base: position 67,570 of record JASDQU010373843.1, on the reverse strand, counting down.
ACAAGCTAGTAGCATGTGAATGAGAAAAGCCATTAAGATGCTACAAACTTGATTACGAGTGGGATCTGGAGTAGGTCAGGAATGGTAGGATATTAGTGACCAATAATTTGATTAGGAATGGAGATATTAGTCACTAAAAATGTTAGGAGACTGAATGATGACCCAACAAGAGTCTGAGCTAGAGGAGGATGAAATAAACCTTAGAACAAAGGTGGGCCATGTTGACCTAGTCAGCATTGGTGAGAGGGAGAAGATCATCGTCGAAGCACTTGGTGATGATGAGGGGTCGACATCCTTCTGCTGACACATCAAGAATAGATGAGGGAAACTTATCACAAACAATGTATCAAGGTGAAAAGGAAGAGTGTTACCGATATGCGACACACCAACGAAAGTAAAAGGGGGTTAGCCGATGAAAGGCATGTGCACGAGGAAGATAATCACATGGGAACCATTGATGTGTCAACATTGATAACACACACTTCACTGGGGAGGAAGACATGCGTTAGTGAATTTTAGCATAGATGCACTAGCACATCAGTCAAGTTTGAAGGATGGTGGCCTATGTATAGGAGGAGAAATCAATGGTGCAAACACAATAATGGAAGAAAGTATGTGCAAGTCGATACACCATGTCTTAGAGAAAAAAGACGGAAGTTGTCGAAGTGCGAATGGTCAGGTATAAGTGATATGAGGAGGAACTGAAAATGATAAGACGGGAAGAGCAGTAGGAAGATATGAGATTAGTTATTTACATGAGAGAGATAGAATGCGAGGGTCCTACACTAGTACATATTGTAAAAATTTTGACGTTCTATTTGCGGTGTTATGGACAAAATTGGCCATACTGTCAAAAAATAGAGGAAATTTTAATTTTTTTTTCCATATTGCCTGATAACATCGTTATTTCCACATTGACGTGTCTCTTGCCACGTTGTCGTCTCTCTTTCCATGTTTTCATCTCTCTTGCCATGTTTTACCCATAATCATCTCTCTTGCCACATTTGTGACATAGGCATCTCTCTTGCCACGTTTGTGAAGATAGTTGTTGCATTTGCAATGTTTTAGAAACTAGGTTTTCCCCCTCCAACGGTCACCTAGTATTTTGACCAAGTCAACTTTGATTTGGTCAATGATCATCAGAATTGCGATGTTATAAAGTCTATAAATATGTTGCATTTTGCGGATGTTGTGACAAGTTTTCTATAAATATGACACTTCAAAAAGGGTTTGTGGGTCTTCTCAGCTAGAGTACAACTATTAAAAGACATTGTACTAGGGCTCTTCTCATTTCATTTCAATTTTCTGATCGGTCGAATTTTAAAGGAAATAACTATTAAAAGACATTATACTAGGTCTAGAGTACATGATGGGAAACAATGACCTGTGAATGGGGCCAACGTTGAATTTTTTCAAAATGTTTCTGTATGACATCATACATCCTTGAGTCTTGAAACCATCCCATATCGTCAAGGCATATGTCTAGTCTAATCATGTCAAATTTCGATGCATACAGGCACATATTGATAAAATTTCAACGTTGGCCCCATTCACTGCTCACTATGCGGGGTCAGTGCATGAAATTTTTGGTGGTTGAATTGGAAGTTCCATGACATTTCAAGAGAGTTCCAACAAAGATTCTACATATAGAAACAACAACATTTGACAATGAGACGCCCATTATGAACATTGTTGCAAACATGGACGTTCTCAAAGATTATGTGTTCAGGACATCATACATCCTTGAGTCTTGAAACCCTTCCATACCGTCAAGGCATGTGTCTAGTCTAACCATGTCAAATTTTGATGCATACAGGCACATATTGTATAAATTTCAACGTTGGCCCCATTCACTAGTGCCCACTATGCGGGGTCGGTGCATGCCATTTGTGGTGGTTGGATTGGCAGTTCCATGACATTTCAAGAGAGTTCCAACAAAGATTATAAGGATGGAAACAATGAAATTTGAAAAATATGAGACACCCCATTATGAAGGTTGTTGCAAACATGGACGATCTCAAAGATTATGTGGTTGGGACATCAAACATCCTTGAGTCTTGAAACCCTCCCATACCATCAAGGCATGTGTCTAGTCTAACCATGTCAAATTTCGATGCATACAGACACATATTGAAGAAATTTCAACGTTGGCCCCATTCACTAGTGCTCACTATGTGGGGTCAGTGCATGACATTTGTGGTGGTTGAATTGGAAGTTCCATGACATTTCAAGAGAGTTCCAACAAAGATTCTAGGGGTGGAAACAATGACATTTAACAAATTAATATGAGACACCCCATTATGAATGTTGTTGCAAACATGGATGATCTCAAAGATTATGTGGCTGGGACATCAAACATCCTCGAGTCTTGAAACCCTCCCATACTTTCAAGACATGTTTCTAGTCTAACCATGTCAAATTTCGATACATACGGGAAAATATTGAAGAAATTTCAACGTTGGCCCCATTCACTAGTGCTCACTATGCGAGGTCGATGCATGACATTTATGGTGGTTGAATTGGAAGTTCCATGACATTTCAAGAGAGTTCCAACAAAGATTCTATGGATGGAAACAACGACATTTGACAAATTAATATGAGACACCCCATTATGAACGTTGTTGCAAACATGGTCGATCTCAAAGATTATGTGGTCGAGACATCAAACATCCTTAAGTCTTGAAACCCTCCCATACCATCAAGGCATGTGTCTAGTCTAACCATGTCAAATGTCGATGCATACAGGCACATATTGAATAAATTTCAATGTTGGCCCCATTCACTAGTGCTCACATGGATGATCATGTAATAAATATGACATCTATAACTAAGTATGGGGAAGGTTGACTTCTATATAACTACAATATGGGGAGGGTTTCTTGAATTTTGTACTTGATTGTTTGGGGAAGGTTGTGTTTCTCTTTATGTTCATATATTTGAAGAGAGGATTAGAGTATTTAGAGTATTCAGGACACTCTTGGGATTACTTTTGAAATACAAATAAAGGGGGATAAATGCCTAGCCACATGTATTCTTCTTCATATATTCATGTTGCATTAACATACACAACTGATCTAGAAATATAGTGATAGTATATTTTGTTTTCTTTTCCATTTATTTGACCCTAGTAAGTGGGGAATTATCCCCTATCACAACTACCATTTCAATAATTTGATATCTTCATAAAAAAACCATGTAGAGATTTTACATCTATGTATGTGAAAACTGAGGAAAACTGCATTGAAACCAATCAACCATCCATCACCATTCTAAACATAAACACCATAAAATTCAAAATGATGTTTCTTAATTATATAGAAACCCAACAAAAATCATAGAGAAAATTCACTAATCTAGGTTGTATCTTGCATAATCAATTTTGGGATATAAGTAGTAATAGTGAAATGGTAGAAAACTATGTGAATGTTAATTGGTGCAGTTAATTAACAAAAACAACAAATTAGTATGGTAATAAGACACTATGGATCAAATCAAAGAGCATGCTTTTTCGATAATTGAAATCATTGGATTGATAGTAGAGAGGGTGATGAAAAATTGAGGTTTATGAAACTAGTCCACTAATTGGAGGAAAAATATATGCTCCAAGTCAACAACTATAGTATAATTGTAATTACACAAAGGAGGCTTACATGTAATAAAATTAATGGTGTTTTTTGTATAACTATGGGTGATATAACAAAATCCCTATTCTAACAAAGTAACAACAATTGGAACCTACAAATAAGAATGGGTAATTGCTACAATTAAAATCTCCCTCCAATACTACTTAGAATAAGGGCTAAACATAACATGAAATCATTAATTTAACCAGAAACCCAAATTGAAGGCATTGGTTGTGCTCTACATTACTAGAATCAATTATTTTAGATGAAAAAGACTAAATCACTAACCCATTATTTTCTAAGTGTGAGCCCTAATAAGACAATGGTTGGAAGACTTGACACCCCCAAATCTCTTCAAAATGCTTCTGTTTTAGGTGTTTATATTGATGAGAGTATAAACTATGAATAAATCACTCACCTAGTTAATCTAGCTGATGAAATTGTGACCATTAAACCCCTGAATCAAAGATATCAAGGTGAATTTTGAGCTCTATTAGGAGATCAGATGGACAATGTCTTGGACCAAGCTAGCTATTGTATTAAGTCATAATTACTAAATAAGCAAAAATTCACAAGGACTACCATATATTCATTTATCATGGATATTTAAATATGATTATTTAAATCTTCACACACCAAGTTTTTGACTAATATCCCTAAAAAGAGACCATTGATATTGTTATTAAATGGTTAAGACACCACAAAGACTTTCATTAAATGATTAAGAGACCATGAAGACTATTTCATTAAACGATCAAGAATCTATTTTTCTCTTCATTTCTTAGGGCTACTATTTCCTACACCATTCAATTCTTTTGCAAACATCCCTTTGGTTAATCACATGACACAAGGGAGGGTTGGGTCTCATTATAAGGTTGTTGGTTGTAAAATTGAAATTATCAAATAAACTAATTATAAAAAAGGGTTCAATGTCAAGTTTGGAAACCCTTCTAAAACACAAGATTGATGGCCCACTATAGTTTACCTTTTTTATTCTAAGAGCATTTTCCAAAAGGGATCAGTGGTCCACCATTGGTTTACTCTTTTCTTCTCATATCATTTCCTATTGTTTTCCTATTTTCCTCACTTCGTCATAATTTAATTTAGATGTTTCATTTCTTGTTGAAGCTGCTCAATTTAGTTTGTAGAAAACTTGATCAATTGTAAGCGATTCAATTGGTTTGACTGAATTGCATTGCAAGTTTAGGAAAATAAAATTTTGAAGCCTCCATAGATATGAGTTACCCTTCTATGGTCTAATTTAAATTATACACAACTGAGAGTCCCATCCCTCAATGCTAGTTTGTTGTCCATCTTGATAGTGAATAATTAATGTTTGTGAAGCATGATCTCTTATGCAAATATAGAAGAATTAATGTTCTTTGTGAGCTTATTTTGTTTAGATAAGTGTTATGAACATAAATATACATAAATAGATATTCATAAACATAATAATAGTTAATAAATAATAATTATTAATAATGAAAGGTCACGTCTCAAAGGACATGACTATTGGCAAAGGGCACCCCTGCGTGGGTATATAAACCAGACCTCATTCTCAATTGTAATCATCTCATTATATCTATATATTATTATTCATTCTTATTACATATATATTTGTCCATATCGATTTGGTTACTATATTCTAGATATTTTGGATTATTCTTGTGTGAGCGAACTTTGTTCGTCTCATTTGGTATCAGAGCTAAGTTCTGATCCCGCCTTTGGCCACACTCAAGTATTTTCAGAATTTTTCTGAATTCTTGGTCTTTGACCAAGGTTAGGCCATTGGCCATACAGGCTTGTAGCCACACAAAAAAATTCAGAGTTTCTCTGATTTTTTTTGGGTCATTGACCACACCGACTTTTTGCCATTTAAAAGCTTATGCAAAAAAAACATTATGCTGCCACCTTCGAAAAAAGAAAAAGAAAAAAAAAATGAATTAAGTACACTTACCAGCTGAAAAAGAAAAAGAAAAAAAAAATGAATTAAGTACACTTACCAGCTGCCACTGAAATCATAAAATATCGATTTTGATGCTCATAACAGTCAGATTCTTGAAGAGAAATAATATATACATAAAAACAATTTGCTGCAAGCTTGAAGAAACCAGAAATAAAGAAATTTTTTATTTA
>JASDQU010373843.1:19596-59424 GCA_032191745.1 Picea mariana | reverse complement strand
AGGCCTAGTGTTATTATTTGTACATGGGGAATTTTTCCATATTTGATAGAATGTAAGTTCTTAGCTAGACATTTCTCAATAATGCATTTACATGAGATAGGGTACTATTTGAAAAATCTATATGACTCCTTAAGATGTGGTGCATCCATTATTTAAAAAATCATAGAGTTTGTTTTTTTCCGAGGAAATGTGCATGTGAATGAATTGATCATTTACTAATTAAACCATTTTTGAATTCATTTTCCTCCTATCCCAAGGTCACAAAGGTCCTTACATGTGTGCTAAATTGCCTTGATTTTGATTTTGAGTTAGTAAAAGTCAAGGATAAACTGTAAATTGAAGCTTATTAGGTACCCACATTCTCATTACGATTTGGAAATACTTGCAACATCAAAATATATCACTAATAGAACTACTATCCAATAGAAAACATAAATATATCTCTAGGCTAGTGATGGAGCCATATGAGTTCTTTTCTTTCAAGAAAATTTGGAAACAACATCAAAACTACAACATCTTCAATCATGAACTCTACATGAGCTAATGCAAATAAATAAACATTTGTCATAGGGTCTTGGCCCACTGGCCTACTATAGTTGGGTAAATGACACAAAGGAAACAACTAGTTGCTTTAAGGCCATTAAATAAACTATCAGATTAAATAAACATGTGATTATGAATATGTCACCTCTTCATTATCTATGGTATTAGCTTACTTGTTATATTGAGTTTGAACATACGTAATATACCTAAGCTGTTATTCTTATCAAGTACGATACTAAGCTTCCTACTACATGATTAGTCATTCACTAAACAAAGCCCATATGAGCGTAACTTATGGATATAGATCATCCCATATTATGAATCCTAGCTGGTGAGAAAGGAAGCACTGATCAAGGATTCACTTGAACAAATCAAGGGGCCATAGAAGACATCTAGGGACTTATATCATCAACCACCAAGGAACACATCCAAGGATCAATCCAAGCACCAAACAAGGATTCCCTGGAAGACATCCAGGGGCCCTAGAACACATCTAGGGACTTACTGCTTGGTCCTTGACCAAGAACTCCAAAAATATACTAGGGGCCCTCACTAAGGTCTTTTTCCATGGCTCTAACTAGTTGGGTCCCAAACCAATAACCCCAGGAGTGTACTGGGGGCCCTAGATCTCAGTTAGGGTCTTTTCTATCCTCCAGAGAATGGCTCTTGTAGCTACATTAAATTCAACATAATTAAATGTTGTTCCGGTCGTATGCATGATCTTGAATGCCATGTATTAATTCATCAACAATAAGACAATGAAGAAATATGGTATCAGAGCTATGAAAACGTTGGAGCCCTAGAGAGAAGAGGAATATCCCAAGGGATTGTGTGGTATAGAAGGGGATATCATTCCTTGGGTTGTGCACAGATTGGGATAGTTTCAGGAGTTAAAAAACTGTGATAACTAGGAAATTGGGTTGTGTGAGATAATTAGATCCCACCATAGGAAGAGTTTGTCCTTGTGGACTCATAGTATTAACTTGGGGGTGGCTCTATTGCAAAAATATCATAGGCAACAATGAACCTATGGTTGGGTGGAACGTCCTTAGTCCGCATCCAATTGGTGAATTGTTCCCAAAAGATAAATGTTTATGGTTTATTTGTGTAAATGTTGAATTACCATTGTTTATGTCTTGAATTCAATGTTGTTCTAGTTGTATGCATGACCATGCATGGTTATGATTGCATGTATAAATTCATTAACAATGGGACAATGAAGAAATATGGTGTCAAAGCTATGAAAATGTTGGATCCTTGGAGGGAAGAGGGATAGCCCTAGAAACTGTGTGGTAGAGAAGGGGATCCCATTCCTTGGGTTGTGCATGCTGATGGGAAAGAGAACTGGTGGATTGAGATAGTTGTAGGAGTTAACATACTGTGATAACTAGAAAATTGGGTTGTCTGAGAGAATTAGACCCAACCATAGGAAGAGTTTGTCCTTGTGAACTCATAGCCTGAACTCGGGGGTGGAACATTCTTCATTCACAACAAATTGATGAATTGTTCCCAAAAGATAAGTGTTTAAAATTTATGGTTTATTTGTGTAAATGTTGAATTACCATTTTTTTTCTTGAATTGAACTTTTTTTTGGTTGTCTGCATGAGCCTACATGGTTATGCTTGCATGTATTAATTCATTAACAATAGGACAATGAAGAAATATGGTTTTAGAGCTATGAAAATGTGGATTTCAGCTAGAAGGCCGGGAAGTTATAGAATGGTATTGGAGCAAGAAATTAATGGAAAATTGTGTTATCCAAAAATACCTCGTATATTCAATGATGTATAGACAATATTGGGTATGTTACATTAAGCAATAGTTGTTTGCAATATAGGTAGAGAAAAATAATGAAATAAATAAAAGGGATAGTTTAGGAATTCATTTTTATATTTGGCCCAATGTATTTCATAAGAATGCTTATATAACAAAAAATACAATAGAGGGCAAGCTAACCACTACTGTGTGAACCATACACTAGCTAGACATTTCTAGGAATTGCATGGGGAGAAATACTATTGTCCATGGCTGAAATTATAGGGTTTGATGAACTGTAATTTCACATGAAAACCCTATATTTTCACTCACATTTATAAGAAGTCCCCAACCTATCCCTCATTCCAACATTTCCAAAGAGGTAATTGTTGTACTTTACTGGAATGCAATTTTATTAACATTATTGTACAATGATGCTTATTTCAAAGTGCATTGATAACCTCAACTCATACATGGATATTAATTGGAATTATCATCATTTATAAATGAAACTCAAATAAACAATATTCCAAACTGGAAAAATGCCATTAATATATTTCACTCAATTATTGAAACAATGTTTCACTGCTAAATTATTGTCAAACATCATATATATCATATTGAAATGTCAGCAATATTAATCTTCAATATTGGTTACTTCATTACATGTCGTAACCCCACCAATCAAATGACTGAAAAACTATAAATATATTCTCTCTTCAAGCACTAAGTGGTGGGGAAACGAAATCTTTCCTTGGGGAAACTAAATACTTCCTAGTCATGAAGAACAACCAATTGAAAAGTCTAGCCACGAAACCTGAGATATTCCAGTAGAGCATGAAGTGTGACTTATATTGACACAACACATGGACCTGTTTTTCCAATTGTGACTATTTTACAACTTTACAAATCAAGAACATAAAGGTAATAGAAAACTTTGAATTTTGAATTTCATTAAATTTGCAGAATCAATCCAAGTCAGCATGTGATTGACTGAAAAAACAATTATTGTGTGTATTTACATGTATGATTTAACCAACTAAGCTTAAGTGTGTTCTGTATCTTTCAATTCGTTGAGTATTGCCTACAAATTTTGATGATCATCTTTACCAAGTTCATTAAATGTTGATTGAAGCTTTGGCATAACCTTGGCTAACATCAGCCTGAAACCAACTGAACTGTTGTTCTCTTAAACTGAGTCATAATTCAATGGAACTTCTGAAAGAGATCCAACTTCAACACCCTTCATGTATGCATCACATGCAACAATAATGGAATGACTGCATCTTCGGAAGTGGTCTTTAACGAAGCTTTCAAAATGTTGTATCCAACAAAATAAATAAGAGTGGCTTTATTTAAATGACTCAAAAATTACAATGAATTAAACCAAGATACAAATTTCTCCTCAACAAAAAAACCCGATGTACATGTGGAGGTCTATGTAGAAGATATACCATCATTTTGCATGTAAGTAGAAAATAATTTTCATTATATGCAAGAGAATTCTTCTCTCCCTCAACGGTACCAATTTTCTTATCATATCCTGCTTCATTGAAGTATGGTCTGGCATTTAGTACAAGGCCCTAAAGAGAAATGAGGACTTGTAGAATGCTTGAAATTTTGGGGTCCCATATTTCATTTCGTGTGCCAGTCCATGTGTTTAGAAGACTTAGACATACTTTTCTAGTTTCATATAAATTGGGATTCAATTTAAGCCCATGAGAATGATAGTATACTGCTTGCAAAGTTTTGTCACAATTAAAACCAATCTTGAAAGCACAAAAAAAAGGGATGATACTGGCTCTAAGGTTTGACCCTCTCTGCTAAGGCATAATGCCCAGGGAGGTTGTGGGATCAATTCCCACAGAGTCCTATGACGTTACCAACCACTATTGCAGCTGGCAGTTAGAACCTTCCTCCGTCCAGGAACCCAGAGAAGGGGGAGAATTGGCGGGGTACTGGAAAGGTACCAGCTTCCTCAATCTAAATGCTTAAGTGCAGGAGGGTGAGGGCAATTATTTCTCCAAAACCAAAGGGATGATACTTTAATAAAACATCGACGGAAGACCAAACTAGACAGAACATAGACAAAAATGACTTTATTGAAACATTTAATGAAAAATACTTTCATTTCAAACTTATAAGTAACAAATTATTACCGGTGGTGCCTGATGGTAATCAGATGGAAGATAAATATCAAAGAAGAAAAGGCCATATTGATATGGAGACCCACTGGCTCCAAGAATCACAACCCTGCGCAAATCCATATGTCCAGTCATAATAAGAGGTTTTAAACATGCTAGCATGTATAATTCAGTTAATTTTTCTATTCCAAATTAGAGAGCAAGAAAATAATTAAATGCTTACTAGAAAAAAAAAATTCAAGGATACTCCACTCTTGCTGAAATTTCTTTGACCACTTTCTATCATTGGAATTATGTTTAGAAGATATTGAAACATTTAACATTGTTATAGTAAAAATGCAACATCATCTTGATTCTTAATATCAAGAAGAACAAGACAAGACATAAACGTACTATACTGAAAGTATGACACAATCATGCACATTCCGAGAATACCCGAGCTGTTTCATTCATAAAGTAATGGTCCAGAGAGTCTTTGACATTGTCAAAGTGTTTGAACTATTCATCTTTGCCAGAAATAGACAAGTTATGCATTTGACCTGAATTGAGTTTCATACGAGTAGGCATACTGCATGTTGAATAATCTCTTGTGGAAACTTGCACTCTATATTGGAAATTTTGAACATATTCCTCATTTATGTGGCCACTACATTCTACCCTGATCTTAGAATCTATAACCTCTGATGCTACAGGCATAGTAGTCAAACCATATTCAATATGTTCCAATTGATGACACTTGGAATCGCTTGTAAGTTGTTCGCATTCAACATTGCTCATCTCAGTCCCATCAGTGTTCTGTTCAAGTCCATTCTGCATAGTAGTTTTCTATTGAGAACTTGCATCCATAGTATTTGATAAGCTTTTGGAACCTCGAAATCCAAGAAGACCAGTGGCAAGTCTAGCAACAAATCCAAATGTTGCTTGAGGTATTGACATGCTATCATTGCTACAGTCATTCAAGTTTTCATCTGATGGTAAAGTTTCCATATCATGATTTCCATCAGTAGTAATTGGGTTTGGAATATCTTCCACAACTTGTTCCAACTATTCATTATAGACAAGATATGTTACTAGAGAATATGTCTAAAACAAACTACCTAAAAAATCAATCAATCTGATCAAAATAAATCACATTATCTCCTTATCAGCCTCAAATGCATCGACTGTATTATCATCAACAGTTTCCCAACTTGAAACATCATCACCATCCTCATCATCATCATGAAAACTACTTTGAGATGATTCCATATTATCCTCCCTGCCAACTACAAAAAATGTTTTTGGTCCAACCTATACCATATGTAACGTCCCTGACCATCCATGCCAGGCCATGCTATGCCAGAGAACTCTTACGTTCTCTCTGCGGAACATATTGTAACATACCCAGTATCCAACTGAGCTATGCCACATGAATTTTTCAAACTGTATGCAATTAAAATATACACACATAGAACTCTTGCGGAAGCATTATATATAAAACGTAAACATACAAATACATCTGTAAATACATGGAGTCACACTGAAATAAAAGTAAATACATCTGTAAATACATGCAGCATATACAGGAAATACCCATAAAAATAAACACAGTTATAACAACACATATGATAACCCATAAAAATAAGCACGTAAATAACAATGCAACATGTAAATTTATCACACAATTGGCACTTATCTTGGTAAGAATGTCAGCAACTGCATGCAAACCTTCCATGAACCTCCCAGCCTTAGACCACACTATTCATCACTCTCAACAGTGAGTCACCCCCGAGCTAGTACTAAACTCCACCCGGGTAAAGGGATTACTAACCAGGCTAAAGGCTCATAGACAACAGGAAAGACTCTGTCTCAGGTGCCAACTCAAACTATCAACCTACAATCCCTCATTCCCCACATGCATGTCCTACCCAGGAAGTGTGCCCCTTCTCTGCTCAAAATTCCTTTGTCTGCCCCACTTCCTTTCCAGGCTTCAACAACATGCTGGACAAGAAGTCTCGTAGAACTGTAGTTGCAGTTCAACACCTTCAGGAAATCAATCCCCAACAATTCTCTCACCCAGAGAATTGGTCACGGGATTGACAACCCGCCTCTTCAATATCCCACGGGCCTGACAGTCCGCTTCTTCATTCCAGCTCCCAATCTAACCAGATAGAATGACACAAAAATGGCTATGGATATGATTTAGGTACAGTCATGAAGATACAAAGAATAACTCAATGGGTGTGTGCATGCTCATGGATGATTAACTGGATGAATGAATGATGAAAGGAATGATGGGAAGAATGATGGAAAAGATGGGAAAATGAACTAAGTCCCAACAATATGTATTCATGTCCCCAAATTGACACTTGTCATGTCCCCAACTTTAGAACTTAGGATAAAATAATTATCCATAGTTTATACTTTAAGAAATATTAATATAATATTCCTTTTTGTCTTAAGCTCCCTAGATTATCCCTTTCCTTAACTTTTAGGCCCCTCCCTTTCCCTAACCAATGGAGTTTAGTCCCCCATCTCTTTTATCAAGGTCGGTCTGTGTGCAACGATGTATTTTATATTAATTATGAGACATATACAAAAATAGGCGCACTGGCCTTTAACATCTAGGCTCTCTGACCTAATCAAAACATAAGCATCCTAGCTTATAATAACTGGCTCACCAGCCTATAAAAAACAACATATACACAAAAGTCTCTCTGACCTCAAAATCACGTGCACTCAAGTTGTTGCGCGCGATATCCAGGAATGTGCACACTTCACCATTTTACTGTGCAGTACATGTGCACACTATGCCATGAAAGGTGCATACACAATGATATCAAACAACTTAGCAGCTTAAGTACATTTTCATTTACATTTACAACTGGGTTCGGCCTAGGGATATTACAATCCCCTCCCCTTATTTATGCATTGTCCTCAGTGCATCATGTACCCATATACAACAAAATTTCAAAAATCCTCAAACAGATGTGGGTATTCTGCCCGCATTGCATCCTCATGGTCCCAAGTAGCATCCTCATGACCGTACTAGGTCCGTTGGACCTTTACAAGACCTATGGCTTGATTCTGGAGTTGTTTGATTTTCCAGTCCATAATGCGTACCGGATGCACTTGGAAAGCGCTTTCTTGATCCACCTGAATCACATTCCAATCAATAACATGATTAGCATCAGGTATATATTTCTTGAGAAATGATACATGGAATACATTATGAATAGACATAGATGCAGGTAGTGCAATCATATAAGCTACTAGACCAATCCTCTCTAGGATTTCAAATGGCCCATAATAGCGAGTTGCCAACTCTGAACAATTTCCCAACTTCAGGGAACTTCTGTTGGCCTTCACTTTCAAGAATACATGATCACCCACTTTAAATTTGTTGTGAGTTATGCCCTTATAAGCATAGATTTTATGTCTGTCTTGGGAAACCTTTAAATTTTGTTTTATTTTAATCATTTTCTCCTCCATTTCCTTGAGCAAATCTGGCCCAACCACTACTCTGTCTGTTGAGTTATCCCAACTTATTAGAGTGTTTCACTTTCTGCCATAAAGTGTCTCAAGTGGGCTCATCTTTAGAGATGCTTGGTACTCATTGTTATAAGAAAACTCTACCAAGTGTAGGTAGTCTTCCCATTTTCATGGTTTATCCATCACCTACATCCTTAACTTATCCTCAATCACTTGATTCACCCTCTCTGTTTGTCCATCTGATTCTGGATGATAAGCTATACTAAAATTCAAATTTGTTCCAAATCCATTAAATAATCCTTTCCAAAATTTTGAGGTAAATTTTGGATCTCTGTCAGACACAATTGTCTTGGGTATTCCATGTAATCTAGAAATTTCCTTCATATAAACATCAACAATGTTGGATGCCTTGTGAGTGAGCTTAATTGGAATAAAATGGGCAGCTTTAGTAAGCTTATCCACCACTACCATGATAGAATCATGTTTCTTGTTTGTTATGGGAAGTTTGGTGATGAAATCAATTGTTACAACTTCCCACTTCCACTCAGGAACGGGTAATGGCTGTAGCAAACCAGCTGGGTGTCTATGCTCAGCCTTTAGCTTTTGACATTCCAAACATCTGACAATAAAATCAACGACCTCTTTCTTCATGCCTGGCCAATAATATTGGCTTTTGATAGCTTCAATAGTTTTCTGATATCCTGGATGCCCAGCATAAGGCACATTATGCATTCGCCCCAATATCATATTTTTCAATTCCTGGGAATTTGCTACATAAATTCTTCCCCTGTACATGAGAATTTCATCATTATCTAGCATGTAATATTCAATTTTCTGCTGCAAAATACCTTGCTGTAATTTTGCCACTAATTCCTTGTATTGCAAATCTGATTTGGCAGCCTCTGTAATTCTGTCTTTCAAATCTGATTGGTACATGCTAATGGTTGTAGCATGCAATTCATGTACTCTTCTGTTGAGTGCATAAACCACTTTGTTCTCTTTTCCCTTGATATTCTTTATATCAAAGTCATATTCACTTAGAAATTCCAACCATTTGCTTTGCCTAGCATTTAGATTTGGTCGATCAAATAAATATTTCAGACCATTATGGTTTTTTCTTAACTCAAGCCTTTTCCCCATGAGGTAGTGTCACCATTTCCTCAAGGCATGCACTATGGATGCCAATTCCAAATCATCAGTGGCATAGTGTCTTTCATGCTCCTTCAACTTCCTTGATTCATGACATACAACAAACCCATTTTGACTGAGGAATCCACCAAGTCCCTCTTTACATGCATCTGTGCATACAATGAAGTCTTCATTTGGGTCTACAATCCTTAGTATTGGATCACTTGTTAATAATTGTTTCAAGTGTTGGAAACTCTTTTCACAATCCAATGTCCACTGAAACTTCACACCCTTTCTTTGCAAGGAAGTGATTGAGTGTGAAATCTTTGAGAATCCTTCAATAAATCTCCTATAGTAGCTTGAAAGGCCCATGAATGATCTAAAATATGTCACATTCTTTGGCGTTGACCAATCTCTAATGGATTCTATCTTCTTAGGATCCACTGTTATCCCATCCTTTGAAATGATATGCCCCAAATAATGATTTTTCTTTTGATAAAATGAGCACTTTCTCAACTTGGCATACAACTTATGCTCCCTTAACACTTGTAATACCATCCTCAAATGATGCTCATGCTCTTCGTCTAACTTGGAATATACAAGAATGTCATCCAAAAAGACAATGACAAACTTGTCTAAATATTCTCGAAAAACACCATTCATTAAGCACATGAAAACAATTGGTGCATTTGACAACCCATATGGCACCACTGTGAACTCATAATGACCATACCTTGTCCTGAATGCGGTCTTGCTTATATATTCCTCTTTAATCCTTACCTGAGATCTATCTTTGAAAATATCTTTGCATCCTTCAATTGATCAAAAAGATCAACAATCCTTGGTAGAGGATACTTGTTCTTAACAATCACTTTATTCAACTGTCTGAAATCAATGCACAATATTAATGTTCCATATTTCTTCTTCACGAATAACACTGGGGCACCCCAAGGTGACACACTTGGGCGTATATACCCCTTCTTCTGAAGTTCTTCAAACTGCATTTGCAACTCCTTCAACTCTGGTGTACTCATTTTGTAAGGAGTCTTTGACACTAGAGATGCTCCAGGAATTAAATTTATAGAGAAATCAATATCTCTCTTTGGGGGTAGTCTTCGTACCTCCTTGAACACATCTTCAAAATCTTTTAGGACTGCATAATCTTCCAAACTTGGCACCTTATCTTTATGTGTCTCTTCCATATGTGCTACAAATATTTGACACCTTTTTCTGTAACATTTCTTCAGCTACAATGCTGAAATTTCTTAGATGGTTATTGTCCTGGAAATCCCCTACACTTTCCTTAGGGTCCCTTCCTCATCCAAGAAAGTAAATGCCTTTTTATGACAGTCTAGGATGACATGATGCTGGTCCAACCAATCCATCCCAATTAGACAGTCATAGGAACCTAAAGGCAAGATTTTCAAATATGCCCTGGTGTTCAACCCATTCATGTCCATAATGTTAGAATATGAAAGATTGTACTCATTTTACCATTGACAATACCCTTGTCACCCAACCATAGGCCGAAGCCACCCTCCGAGCACCTTGAACTTGACAGAGAAGAATACTGGTAGCAATCAATAGCCAAGTAAGGCTAATGCACCAAGCAAGAATAGAAACCAAACTTATTAAATAGTCCCACCCAGAAACTGGTGCAACACCTTCCCCAGAAACTTGCGCACAAAACCGCCAACTGCAGTGCGCAGAAACTGCTCTCTGCAATTCTAAGAAGTGTGAATAATGAGAAATGGCACCCTGTATTTATAGTGGTCTGGCAGACTTACTAGGGCCAACTTCTCCTTCTAGGTACTAATTAATTCACATTAATTATATTTCTGCAACCGACATCTCGTCTAGGGTTTCCTTTACTTCTTTGCTTCCTTTCGGAATATTCTAATCTCGTCATAGGTCACAATAGAGATTCATTCCTCCCAAAGCTACCATAATATCAACACTCCCTCCTAGCTAGGGAGGTATGGTCTTGAGCACAAACATACCATTCAACTGGTAGTATCACAAGCCATATCATTATTATCCAACTGGATAATCTCCTATGACAACTGGTACAGTATCAATTGATAGAACACACCTGTGTTTATCCATGGTAGTACGCAACTGCTCAAACCGTGACACATAGTCACAAACAATGGAACAAATCCACCAAAGTAGTATATCTCTACTGTCTGGAGACAAACAGTCTCCATAACAATCATCTGATGCCAACTTGCACAAAAAAATATTGTTAAAATAAACTGAATCATCTGGGCCAATCTTTCACTCATGTCTGTGAGATATGAAAGAATATCTTCCCTTAGAGTATAACAATGAGATATCTGGACTATTCTTCTCAAACAAGGAAGAATAAATTTCCTGTCTTCTGAACCTGGACAATTACCCAGCCTGGGCCATTCTGCCTACACTAATCAAAGTGCACCCTAGAGAGAATGTATAAACCCTAAGGAAAGCCTGTCCCTAATTGCTGAGCCTGGTCCATTCCCCACCCTGGGCCATTACTCCTACACTAATCAAAGTGCACCCTGGAGAGAATGTATAAACCCTAAGGAGTGACTATCTGAACCATTTTCTCTGTTAACCACAAGAGGAAAAGATTGTCCTGCATCAACCCCCAAAACGGACCATTCCTCACGTTAACCACAATGAGAAATTGTTGTCCGTCGAGGCGGGCTAGTCTTCTTGAGTAACCCTCAAGAAGAGAGACTTCCCTATAACACTCCCCATGTTAACCATAATGGGAAGTCATTGTCTATGATACATCAACAATCTGGACCATTTCCCATGTTAACCGCAATGGGAAATTGTCGACCGTCAGAAATCTCAATCCACTTTTCAAACAGGAAAGAATCTATCCAATCTGGACTATTTTTCAATCACAAAGATAAATGTTTCAATAATATTTTAGTGCTCCCTCCTAACCTGGAGAGTCTTCCCTTTCATTTAAGGGATTTATTTCCATGATCCCCATCTTCTCTCAGGAATATGCAAACTTTATTCTGGATAGAGGTTTTGTCAGAATGTCTGATGTCTACTCATTAGTGGGGATATACTCGAGTTTTACCTCTCCTTCTTGGACTTTATCTCGAATAAAGTAGTATTTGATCTCAATGTGTTTCAACCTTTCATGAAACACAGGATGTTCTGATAATCTTATACAACTTTGATTATCACAATATATTATGGTTGATTCTGGAATTTGATCAAATAAATCGGAGATTAACTTCCTTAACCATATTGCTTTAGTGCATGCTTCACATGCTGCCATATACTCTGCTTCTGCTGTGATGAGTGCGACAGACTTTTGTTTCCTTCTGCCCCAATATATCATAGCGAAGCCCAAGATGAAACGCATACCTGAAGTGCTCTTTCTGTCTTCTGCACTTCCTACCCAATCTAAGTTTGTGAATCCATGAAGTTGTATATTGCTGGATGCCGTATATCTCAAACCATAGTTTATTGTTCCACGAATATATCTTAATACATGCTTTGCAACTATCCAATGCTCATGTCTTGGTTCCACCTGGAACTGGCTTAGTGTATTTACGACAAAGCAAATGTTTGGTCGAGTATTTACCAAATACATCAATGACCCAATTAGTTGTCAATATAGAGATGGATCTACTAGATCAGAATCTGGAACTTTCACTTTTCTTATATCCACATTCATAGGAGTGTCCATGGACTTACAATCCATCATTCCAAATTTCTGAAGAATCTTTATTGCGTACTTTCCTTATCCAAGGAATACTTCACCACGCTTCTACCATACTTCTAGTCCCAAGTAATAGTGCATGAGACCTAGATCTTTCATATCAAATTCATAAGCTAATTCCTTCTTGCACTAGATAATGCGAGATTCTTCACCTGTTATGAATAGATCGTCAACATATAATAGTAGAATCATAGGTTCATTGTCCATGACTTTGTAATAAAGGTTTGGATCTGCATGACTCTTGGAGAAACCAAGTCTTGTTAGATAGCTGTCCATTCTGGCATACCAAGCCCTTGGAGCTTCCTTGAGTCCATATAGAGATTTATTCAATCTGTGAATGTGAGTGTCTCTGGAATGTACCTCAAACCCTTGAGGTTGTTCAACATACACTTCTTCTTCAATAGCTCCATTGAGGAAAGGTGTCTTTACATCCATCTGATGTAAGTTCCATCCCATGGAAGCGGCAAGAGATATGATAGCTCTGATGGAAGTATATCTATCCACCAGATAAAACATTTCGTCATAATCTTCTCCCTCCTTCTGGGAGAACCCTCTAGCTATGAATCTTGCCTTGTATTTATCCACACTTCCGTTTGCTGCATGTTTGATCTTGTACACCCATTTTGAAGTTACCACTGATTTTTATTTAGGTCTTGGTATGATTTCCCATACCTCATTTTTCATAATGGATTGATGCTCTTCCGTCATAGCTTCTATCCATTGTTCCTTTTGAACTGCTTCTTGAAATGTGGTAGGTTCTTCATCTAGAAGCTTTGTCATGTATGTTGCATAACTTGAGAATCTTTTAGGTCTTTTACTCTTTCTGAATGTTCCTTCTGGAACCTTGAGTCTTTCTGCATCTTGTAAGGTAGCTTCAATCCAATCTGGTCTTTTCTTAGTCTTAGGTATGATATCTGAATCAATGTTTTCACATGGCTCCATAGGATGATTAGGTAGTTCCTTTTTGTCATTTACGTTTTCTATGCTTTCTTCGTTAAGTTCTTCAATCTCTTCTTCTATATTTTCTTCAATGGATTTCCTGAAGGCCATCCTTTCATTGAATGTTACATCTCTATTGACCTCTATCTTGTGTTGTTCTATAATATATATTCTGTAAGCCTTGGATGAATCACTATATCCCACAAATACCCCTTTCTTTCCTGAAGGTTCTAGTTTATTCCTCTTATCCTTGGGAATGTGGGAGTCAACAGGACATCCAAATATTCTTAGATTTTCCACATTAGGTTTCTTACCTGAGAAATCTTCTTCTAGTGTCATGTCATTCAATATACGATGAGGACTTCTGTTCTGCACATATATTGCTGTCACTGCTGCTTCTCCCCATAAGAACATGGACATACCTTGATCATTCAGTAAGGCTTTTACAGTTTCTTCAATATATCTGTTCTTTCTTTCTGCTACACCATTTTGTTGAGGATTATGAGGAACAATCAACTCCCTCTTAATACCTGCCGATTTGTAGAATGCAACGATTTCCTTCAAGGTGTATTCTCCTCCATTATCTATTCTTAATGTCTTGATCTTCTTGTTCGTGAGGTTTTCTATCTCTGCTTTTAATTCTTGAAACTTGTTGAATACTTCGTCTTTTGTGTTCAGTAGGTATAGCCAAGTCTTTATTGAATAGTGATCTATGAAGATTACATAGTAAGAAGATCCTCCTAGAGATTTTACTGGCATCGGACCGCAAACATCTGAGTGTATTAGATCTAGAATCTCCTTAGATCTGTTATTGCTACCTGGGAATGGTTTCTTGATATTCTTCCCAAGGGCACATCCTTTGTAGATTCCTTCATGTGTAGACTGCAACTATGGTATTCCTTCAACCATTCTTTTGAGAAAGGGTAATGCTTGATAATTAATATGAGCATACCTTCTATGCCAAAGTTCATTAGGGTTGACTTCGTCATGTACAAGAACTTCTTCATTTTGTTTTAGTAGTCTGTACAAATTTCCTTCACGACTTCCGATAACCCTAGCATTCTCTATGCTGGAGTCTTTATGCCATGATAACACTTTTCCATCCACAAAAGCTTATATGTTTCCCTTGTCTTGTAGGCAAGATATTGATACAAGATTCTTTTCTAAACTAGGTACATATAAAACATTGCTTAAGTGAACATAATTACCTGTTTTCATTTTGATGGCAGCTTGTCCAAATCCTTCCACAGGGTAAGTGGTTTTGTTTCCAAGCTCTACCTTGTACAAGGTCTTCTTCTCATTTAGATTTGAGAGTCTGGCTTGATCTCCTATCATGTGCCTAGAAGCTATGCTATCGATTATCCACATGTCGTCTTCAATCGTTCCAGTAAGTGTTGAGTAGTGTAAAAGACTGATTGTTTCACACATGTCTTCGGTTGACTGGTAACTGGTCATGCCTTTATCCAAAACTTCAACTTCGTCATTTCTGTCTTCTGAGAGAGCCAAAAGGTGTGCTAAGTTAGGGCACATCTGAATATCTTCTTTTGGAGTGAGATGCTCCATCACAAGGTGTCGGATCTGAGGTTAGGGTTTCATCAACTGCTTCTGCTAGTAACCCTAGCGACAGTGTCTTTGGAAGCTGCTCCTTCTAGTAACCCTAGTGGAATTTCCTTAGCGAGATAAATACCCTAGTGGTTATGCTTCCTTCCAGCGTTTAGAATGAATGAAGGAGGTGTGGGCCCATAACCTATTAGAATATGAAATATTGTGCTCATTTTACCATTGACAATACCCTTGTCACCCAACCATAGGCCAAAGCCACCCTCCGAGCACCTTGACGTTGACAGAGAATAATACTGGTAGTAATCGATAGCCAAGCAAGGCTAATGCACCAAGAAAGAATAGAAACCAAGCTGATCAAATAGTCCCACCCAGAAACTGGCGCAACACCTTCCCCAAAAAATTGCGCACAAAACTGGCAATTGCAGTGTGCAGAAACTGCTCTTTGCAATTCTGAGAAGTGTGAATAATGAGAACTAGTGCCCTGTATTTATAGTGGTCTGGCAAACTTACTGGGGCCGACTTCTCCTTTTGGGTACTAATTAATTCACATTAATTATATTTCTACAGCCGACATCTTGTCTAGGGTTTCCTTTACTTCTTTACTTCCTTTCGGAATATTCTAATCTCATCATAGGTCACAATAGAGGTTCATACCTACCGAAGATACCATAATATCAACACATAAGACATGAATTAACCATCTCATTAACTTTTCTTTTGGCTCTTGTATCCAGCTGCACCAACCAAGATTTTCCATGCTTGCTTCTTGGCAAATGCAAACTTTCCACCATCTTAGGATCTATATAACTATGACTAGCTCCTAAATCAATTAAAATATAAATGGTTTGGTTGTTGATCATACCTTCCACTTCAATCATATGTGACTGATACTCTTCTTTCTTGTTGTCTAGGGCTACATAGATCCTTGGTACATTTCTGCCCATGTCCTCCATTGTTTCAGGTTGTTGTACATCGTGAACAGTTCTCACTTTTTCTCCTCCGTGAGGACAATCTCTCTGCATATGATCTCGTTTACAACCCCAACATTGAATAGGTGGTTGCCTTGGCCTTTGAACCCCTGCCTCAATCATTCTAGGTTCTCTAGAAGTTGGTTTTCCATGAGGATTATTTATGAGAAATGGTGGATTAGATCCCTTCTTCCTTTGATCCGCCTTGAATTTCTTTTTGTCTTCCCAAGATTTTTGGAAAGTTGGCCTTGCTTTTTGTTGATCATATAGGCATTTAGCTCACCTTATGGTCTCCTCCAATGTCTTGGGATTATCATACTATATTTTATCACTGATAAATGATGGCAATCCACTCAAATACCTTTGAATATTAACTGTCTCATCCTTGATGAAAGAGACATACTTCAACAGTTCTAGAAACCTTTTCTCATATTAAACAATGGACATACTCCCCATCTTGAGTTTGAATAACTCTTTCATTTTCTTGTCATAGTATCTCTTAGTCAAATATTTCTTCTCAAAATACTTCTTGAATTCCCTCCAAGTAACACTTTTCTCTTTAATGTGTTGCACCTGCACAAGCTGATCCCACCACATGGATGCCTTTCCCTTGAGTTGATATATAGCAATCCTACCTTCTGCATGAGAAAAATAATTATGCAATTGAAAATACTTTTGCATGCCCAACAACCATGTTTCTGCTTCTTCATCCTTCTTGTGCTCACCACCAAATGTAGGAGGTTTGATTTTGTTCATTTATCCTCGTAGCTCATCCATCCCACACCTCTTATGCTTCCTGACAGGGCATGGAATCGAGATACTGTGTGATCTCTTATTGGAATTCCTCGGGGAGTGGTGGTGATGTCTGCTAACAATTTTGGTTCTTTGTTTCTCATCAGGAGGCCTATGACTTCCAGATTTGCTTGAGCCAATCTCCTTGCCCAATTTATTTTCTATTCGGTTCAAGCTCTGCAATAAATTCACGTTGAGGTCATCCTGCTGCTCCTTGAATTTCATAAGCCTTTCATTATTAGATTTATGGATTTTGACATCCTTCTGTAAATTTTTAATGGTCTCTTCCATATTCATGTTTTCATTCCTTTCATCTCCATGTCCATTGGAGTTTGTTCCTTCAATGCCCAAATGGACATCCATCCCTATAATATCATCCTCCTAACTGTAATTCCCCTGTGCCTCTTCCATTACTATGGAATTTGTGATGATTCTGATCTAATCTATTTGTTTTTAACTCTGCAAAATGTGCAGCCAAAGAAACTTGGTCAGGCTAACGGTTTCAACAATTTCATGAAAATATAAACCATTTTGGTTCAATAATATATATCAGAATTATTTCTTCTGATTTCCTGGAAAATTGAATTCCTTGATTAATTTTCTAGGTGGATATTTGGATTTCACTTTCCAACACCTTTCCAATGCCTTCTCCCATGCTCAATTCCGAGTCTTGAGCAGAAAGTTATGGCTATTTAAAAATTTCCCATTAATTTTTTTGTTCATTTTTCAACTTGGTGCAACTCTACGTTGTAATTATGCAATTTCACACCTACTCCATTGGATTTTTTGTAGGAGATCAATTGGGTTTCTTAATATACATCATATGGACACTCTATCCAAGTTTCACCTTTTTCAAAGTTCCAGACTGCTATTTACAGCTGGCTGAAGTTCTAGGCCAAAATACCATATTATAACTTAGTATGCTATAGGTACATTCTTTGCCATATTAAACACTTTTAACATGCCCAGAAATTTAATTCAGCTCTTGGAATGTATTATATGGCTCAATATATTTCCATTGACTTCTCCTGTGCCTCAATCTGATTCCATAGCATAAAGTTATGGCTCTTTGAAGTTAGTTGGGTCTTAAAACTTACCCTTCACTGTTTAAGCTGTAACTTTCTCATAAAAGTTTCGTTTGACGAACAATTTACACCATTAGAAAGATCTATCTGAGCTCTTTCATTTGAGCTACAAAGACATATTTCACCTTTGGTACACCTCTGTCTTGTGGTTTTTTAGTTGTTAAAATTCTCTTAAGAGCCTCAAAAACACGTTGCAAAAAGATGACATTCAAATAGTATAAAATGTTGCAGAAAATCATTGGTTTTCTATTGTTGTTCACCCTTCAAATGACTTCACGAGCACAAATTTCAATATGTGCACCCATATTCACCATGCACAATAGAAATTGGGGTTTTTCACAATTCCACGTCGTTGATTCTAAATATTACCATGGACGCTCTGCAACTCGAAATTTGGCCACTTCGAAATAAATCCTCCATGTAATTTCGCTTCAACTCAACTTTCTCGGCCCATCCAGGCTCAGTGTTGAAAAATGAGATCTCATACCATGTTGTAACGTCCCTGGCCATCCATGTTGGGGCACGCTACACCAGAGAACTCTTACGTTCTCTCTGTGGAACATACTGTAACATACCTAGTATCCAACTGAGCTATGCCACATGAATTTTTCGAACTACATGCAATTAAAATATACACACATAGAACTATTGTGGAAGAATTATATATAAAACATAAACATACAAATACATATGTAAATAAATGGATTCACACTGAAATAACAATAAACATATACATGCAACATATACAGAAAATACCCATAAAAATAAACACAGTTATAACTGCACATATGATAACCCATAAAAATAATAACGTAAATAACAATGAAGCATGTAAATTTATCACATAATTGGCACTTATCTTGGTAAGAATGTTAGAAACTATGTGCAGACCTTCCACGAACCTCCCAGCCTTAGACCACACTATTTATCACTCTCAACAATGAGTCATCCCCGATCTGGAACTAAACTCCACCCGGGTAAAGGGATTCCTAACCAGTATAAAGCCTCATAGACAACATGAAAGACTCCATCTTAGGTGCCAACTCAAACTAACAACCTACATTCCCTCATTCCCCACATGCTTGTCACACCTAGGAAGTGTTCCCCTTCTCTG
Source organism: Picea mariana (assembly GCA_032191745.1). Taxonomy (NCBI): domain Eukaryota; kingdom Viridiplantae; phylum Streptophyta; class Pinopsida; order Pinales; family Pinaceae; genus Picea; species Picea mariana. The sequence goes on along the minus strand of JASDQU010373843.1, from coordinate 40,192 downwards.
TTCAATAGTCCTTCGGCTGCCCCACTTCCTTTCTGGGCTTCAACAAAAGGCCGGACAAGAAGTCTCAGAGCATTGTAGTTGCAGTTCATCACCTTCAGGAAATCAATTCCCATCAGTTATCTCACCTAGAGAATTTCTCATGGGCCTGACAACCCGCCTCTTCAATATCCCACGGGCCTGACAACACGCTTCTTTAGTTAAATTCCCAAGCTAACCAGATCCACCAAGACAAAAATGGCTATGGATATGGTTCAGGTACAGTCATGAAGATACACAGGATAACTCAATGGGTGTGTGCATTCTCATGGATGATTAACTGGATGAATGAATGATGAAAGGAATGATGGGAAGAATGATGGGAAAGATGGGAAAATTAACTAAGTCCCAACAATATGTATGCATGTCCCTAACTTGACACTTGTCATGTTGGAAGCTACTTTGGCCCACTTGTCCCCAACTTTAGAACTTAGGATAAAATAATTATCCACACTTTATACTTTAAGAAATATTAATATAATATTCTTTTTTGGCTTAATCTCCCTAGCTTAGACCTTTCCTTAACTTTTAGGTCCCTCCCTTTAGCTAACCAGTGGATTTAAGTCCCCCATCTCTTTTATCGTGGTCGGTCTGCGTGCAACAATGTATTTTATATTAATTATGAGACATATAAAAAAATAGGCGCACTGGTCTTTAACATCTAGGCTCTCCGGCCTAATCAAAACATAAACATCCTAGCTTATAATAATTGGCTCACCAGCCTATAAAATGCAACATATACACAAAAGGCTCCCTGGCCTCAAAATCGCGCGCACTCAAGTTGTTGCGCGCAGTATCCAGGAATGTGCACACTTCATCATTTTACTGTGTAGTACATGTACACACTATGCCATGAAAGGTGCATACATAATGATATCAAACAACTCATCAACTTAAGTACATTTGAATTTACATTTACAACTGGGTTCGTCCTAGGGATATTACACCATACAAACAATCATTAAAATGAAGAACAAAGAATAGGAAACAATAATGGCCAGACCATTCTACATAAGAGAAAACAGTACAAAGAAAATGAATGCATAGATTACCTGAAGTTGAAAAATATGCATAGGAATATTGGTATAATGGTCATATTATTGTATATAAGTTTAAAATAGATTTAAGTTAATAAAAAATAAGTCACATTTACTACAAGTGACTTAAATAATAAAAATTCAATTGTCTCTTAGTCATCCATTTCCAATGGGACTGTAGGTGCTTCACCTAAGTGACTTACAATGTACAAAAAAATTGAGCTCATTGGAATAAAAGAAAAAAACATTCAAGCTTTGGTTGTCCTTTCTGCAATAGTTGTTTGCTTGTATTTTCTGTGTAAATTTCTTCATTGTATCATATCCTAGTTATAGGCATATGGGAGAGTTATCTCGTATATGAGAAGCATGATCGACAAGTACAGTCATGATGGATACACACAGGAACAAGGAAACATCACAGCAGGCAGATTAAATAGAAGTGGAATTTGTATTGCAGAAAATTTCTAGGAGGCAAAGATGGAATTTGTATTGCAAAAAATGACCTACATGGTTATCTTGTAAGATATCCTAAAACGAAGGAATAATTCATACTTATGATATGATGATATGTTTGTACCAATTATCTATATTGGACATCTTGTTATGAGAACCATTTTCAACTCTCCACACAAGCTAGTTCCCAATGACAAGAAAGGATAGGAATGCTTTCCATGAGTCCTCTTGAGTCTTCACAGTCTTTTTGATCCACTCTTCTATAGTCCCAGGGATATTATACTTCTGCACTACAAACAAACACAATGAATCCTTACCTTGGATAAGCCTCCATACACTCTTTGCTGCCAAGGCTTTGGAGAAGTGAAAATTGTTTTTTAAACCCCAACCCCCCTAAAAATATTCTTGATATTGAAACTGCCATCACTATTTTTTTCTATGGATGAAGATACTTGAGTGTCAAAAATATATCATTCTGGCTAGGGATGAGTGTACATTATTATGGTATACAGTATGTTTAAGAATGCAACTAATTTTCTGCATATCCTACTAAGGATAGCGATTTGTAGTGTAAGTAGTGACGATGACAAAGTTACCCTGACATGGTTTTAGCCTTTGTGTATTGTTACTGTCACTTCCATAACCATGATTGGTTTGAACTTTGAATGCTTTAAAAATATTTTTGATCTTATTTTTTATTTTTTTGTAATTGTATAACATCTTTCTAATGCTTTGATATCATGTTAAATTCCTATAAATAACTAACCATGATGGATAGGTTGGAGTAAATGGTCCTGATGGATAGGTTGTAGTATTGCTAAACTCATGCATCTTGTATTTGAGATTCAAATAATGTAGCATCGTTGAAAACGTACATCTTATTTGATATTCATGTGTATCCAATTACTATTATGAAGGGATATGGTTTTATACATTCTCATTTGTGTTCATATGGATGCTTAATGACCAAACTGCATGTTTTCTTTATTGCCAGTGCACCAGAGAAATTAATTTTCAATACCAGGAGAAGTTAAGAGAAATGCGAGATCGACAGGTTGAATATCGAGAAGAATTTTTACGTCGAGAAGCACAGGTGCGGAAACAGTAGTATCAAAAAGCCAATCTAAGTCAGTTTCAACATAGTGTTGGTGGCCCAATGGTTGGATACAATGAGAATGATCATGAACCTCATGGTCATGGTGGTGCCCTTGGAGAAGGTAATTCAGGCTACCCAGTAGGTTATGACTCTTACAGGTACAGATTGCCATACTATAGTAGTGTTGGACATCCATTTAGCATAAATCATGAATATGAAGCAAGGGTACCTTACCTTGGGGGTCGAGTGTATGATTCAGCCTCATTCTTTTACTAAAATGTATCCAATACATCAGTACTGATGCAGACTTTCATGTACGATGCATTCTTCTTATCAATTTTGGGAGTCAGTAAATGATTCTAGCAGCTACTTGAAGCACAAAGAGTTTTACTGCATCTTTTAATAAATACCCTTGCTACATTTGTTTCTTGATACAACCTGTTGATCTTTGACTATGTATATTCTCAACAATTTTAAAAAAAAGTATAACTACATTATTTCTGTTGTTGAAGACTATACATGGTTGCAAAAGTTGTTAATTATGATTGTTTCTCTATATGATAATCTTATTGATGAACAAGGGTGCCTTAAAGGATAAGTTGAGTGTCTTGTCTATACAAACTATGCATATAATTCTTGAATAGAGGTATTTTTGCATATTTAACTTCGAGATCAAAATGATTGAATTGTGATATTCTGCAATAGATCTGATTCCTTGCTTAGTATTACTTCGACATAATTTTGATTACATAGTCCATTTCAGGTTGCTTTTGAAAGATACAAGGTTTTTCCACTCAATAATTCAAATTTGACCTGGAACTAAACTCAGTAAACTTGACCCTCAAATTAATGGGACAACATTTATTATCATTTCAGATATTGTTAGCTGTTGTTGTGAGCGCTTGCTAGCATTTGTTCTGAAATTCTCTTCATCCTCAATGTTTTTTTCATATTTGACCTTTATTTTGTGGTTTGCCCTTTATTCTTTCTTTGTACAAATGGGTTGTTTATTCAAGTTGCCAAATATGGTTTGGCAGTTGCTTTACAAATTGCTTTGGTGGTATTCTCATGATTACATCTAATGACCGAGGCAGCTAGTTCTAAGCTTAGGCCAACAACCCAACAATACACTTAACAATAGACCAACAACCCACACTACCTTTCCTGGTGACTTTACACTTGCCAAATTTGACAAGGTTGTTGAATGACCCTATTTGTCACGATCTACGTTGGCCTCCTATGCCAACGAAGTTGCCTTCGGACATCCCAAAGTTCGAAGCCAAGCCTAACGAAGATCCAGGAGATCATGTGACTACCTTCCATCTTTGGTGCTCATCTAACACATTGAAATATGACTCCGTACAGTTGCGATTGTTTCAACGTACTCTCATTGGGAGTGCCGTGAAATGGTACATTGAGCTTGATCGCTCAAGATACTCTTCTTTTGGAAAACTGGTGATGGCTTTCCTGAACCATTTCCAGTTACCTGCGAGATACAACGCTGGCACAGAGCTGCTTGCCAATTTTGAACAGACAACAACGGACTATATCTCTGATCACATTCGAGAATGGAGACACCGGAAGAGTTTAATCAAGGTACCAGTCCCACCAGCATTCCTGCTTGAGTGGTTCTTTAAGTCTTTGGTCCCGAAGTTATCCAAAGACGTTGCAACGTCAGGAGTTTTCTCTGAAGAAGACGCCATCATGAGGGCTCAACAGTTTGAGCTCATCTATTCTCAGTCCAGTTTATTATACAACATCTTTCTAGATGCACCACGTTCAATACTGGATAAAACTATACAGAGAGCTGGACCACATGCCGATGGTATTGTTGGTTCAGCACAAACCAAGCCCACTGAGCAATTGACGAAGTAGTTGCAACACTTATCTATACAACAGACAACGGCTAGCCAAACTACTGCTTTGGCTGGTCCCCCTACCAATACGTCGGAGGTACACACAGTGAATTCGACTAACCCAAAGGCCACCCAGCAGCCTGAAGGGAAGAAAAAACAACGAAATAAGGGTAAGGGGGATAAAAAACCCACCGATAATGCTGCCAGGGACAACACTGAAAAATGGAAGGCGAGGTATCCATGCAACTTGTGCGTGGAAGACCACCCGACCCATCTATGTCCTCGACTTGCAGAGGCCCAAAAATTTGTCACGCAGCAATAGCAGGTGGTGTTGACTAATCCATTACAACATGGGAAAAATATAACTCAAGCCTTTACAAGAACATAAGGGGCCAACCAAGAACCCTATCCACCTTCGAATAACCCCACATCCGTGAACGTATATATGGTTAGGGGTGATGCTTTTATATTGACTAGAGCGCATGACTATAGTAAACCAAGCACTTCAGAGAAGGGTAAAGAAGCTGACCTCCCATCTCTTCCTCTACAGATTGAGAAGACACTGGGAGAAACAATGACATGCATCCCAAAAGGTGCACTTAAAAAAGCTTCTCATAACCCAAACACAAGAGCTGCCCAGAACTACTCTGTGGTGGAGGATTTATCACAAACCCCTTGTGTGATGTCTACTTTGGAAGTCCTCCAAAGCTGCCCTTCTCAGAGGAAAGCCTTGTTAACCACTTTAGGCTCTACCGAGACTTATAATCTGGGTACAATCATGTTGGATACAATCGACTTAAAACCTCATCTACCTTACCATGTGGCGTTTAAGATAGTAGTGGCTTATCCCATGAAAAATTTTACTTGCAATATCTTCCACATGGTGGCTGATGAGGGTGCCTCGACATGCGTTATGTTGTTGGCATGTTGGAAGGCCATTGGCTAGCCTGTTTTGTCTCCATCACCTACTCTCCTCAATTCTTTCGACAGTCATTCGTTCCGACCACATGACATTGTTCCTTCTTTTCCTGTGCAGTTAGGAGGGAAGACCGTGTGTGTCGAAATAGAGGTATTCGATGCTCCCCTCAACTATAACCTCTTGTTAGGATGGAGTTGGACTTATGCTATGCAAGCTGTGGTTGCTACAGTTTTCCGGGTCTTGTTGTTTCCACACGAGGGCCGGATAGTGACCATCGATCAATTGTCTTTCTCCAGACCTGACCCAGCTTTGGGGGCATCCACAGTTCTGATGATTGATAATCCTCAACCAGGTGTCATCAATGTCAGAGTTGGTTTGTGCCCATCCTTGATGGGTACCTTTGATTACGCACCCCTTCACAGTAATATCAAATTTATATCCAATCACCATAAGGTTGAGATTTTTCAAGTTTCGTCGTTCCGCATGACTTACTTCGAGGATCTGTGGATACTTCCTTCCCCATCAACCATGATGGATGAGACAGGGTACCCAGGCATGTCCATGCCCTTGTCTGTCACTAAAGTAGCGTACTCTTTAGTCTAGCATGCTTCAGCTAACCCTGATTCGACTCCTGCATAAGAGTCAGATCCACTTCTAGAGACTATTTGGGCTCAGGATTCTCTCGCTAACACCGATTCATTAGACTTAGTCTTGCCTTCTGATGAAGTAGTAATTAAAGCAATGACTAGTCCGAACAAACCTTGGGAAGATCTTCATCACAGATCATATTTTCTCCCAAAGTTAAGCCAAATCGAAGAAGGAGAATTCACTGTGACCATGATGGGAGATCAGTCGTGCCCTATTAATCTCTTTGCTACACACGAAATTTATGCTGAGGGAAATATGGAAACTATCACTGAAACTATACTGATCAATATCTTCCAAAACCCTGGCATCGTGGAGAATGTCTTCGTCAGAGCGGATTGCATCCCCAAAGAGATTCAAATCTACACATATCTTTTCAAAGAATTCCACGACGTGTTTTCCTGGTCTTATGAGGAAATGCCAGGTATCGATCCAAAAATAGTTGAACATGAAATCACAACTTATCCTGATGCCAAGCCTGTTTGATAGAAGCTTCATCCAATTAATTCTAAGAAAGCAACAACCATCAAGATTGAGGTTGAGAAATTGCTAAAGGAAGGTTTTATCTATCCTATCCATTTGACCCAATGGGTGTCAAATCCTATGCCGGTCAATAAAAAACAAGGCATGATTCGTGTATGTACCGAATTCTGTGATTTGAACAAGGCATGTCCCAAAGATAATTTTCCAACACCATTCATCGACCAGATCATTGATGAATGTGATGGTTGCGAAGCCTTTTCTTTCATGGATGGTTTTTTGGGATATAATCAAATCCAAATCAAACCCGAAGACCAACACAAAACAACATTCATTTGTCCTTGGGGTACATTCACATATCGTAAGATGCCTTTTGGTCTTAAAAATGCTGGAGCCACCTTCCAGCGGGCCATGTCTTTTGCTTTTCATGATCTCAAGCATATAGTCGAGGCCTATCTAGATGATTTAGCATCGCGATCTTGCAAGAGAACGGATCATCCCACACACCTTAGTCTTATCTTCGAACACTGTCGCTACTTTCGAATTTGCTTGAATCCAAACAAGTGCAACTTTTGCGTAACGTCAGGATGTTTGTTAGGTTTCATCGTATCAACAATAGGGATCATGGTCGATCCTCTCAAGGTGGAGGCAATAATCCAATTTCCCCCCCCACGCACAATCCTTCAACTTCAGAGTCTACAAGGCAAGGTGAACTTTTTATGACGCTTCATTGCCAACTATGCCGATATCACCAAGGGATTTATGCATTTACTAAAGTAAAATGTTCCCTTTTACTGAGACGATGCTACTCAACGCTTTTTCGACGCATTAAAACATGCCCTCACAATTGCCCCTCTGCTATGACCACCTAACTATAACAAAGATTTCTTATTATATTTGGCTGCCGCAAAGTCAACCATTGGCATGGTTTTAGTTCAGGAAGATGACTTGTTCTCAGAATACATGATCTATTACCTGAGTCGAGGCCTTGTAGGACTAGAACTTAATTACTCTCATATCGAAAAACTTGCGTTGGCAGCAGTTCATGATGTTCAACGGTTCCATCATTACGTTCTGTTTCGCAAGACCACTGTCATTGCTGTCATGAATCCATTTCAGTACATGTTGACACGATGGGTAATAGGCAGAAAAATCAGTAGATGGTTGGTCATCCTCCAGGAGTTTGACTTAGACTTCGTTTCAGCAAAGTCCAAAAAGTCACTAGTCTTCGGAGAGCTTATTTCGGAACTTCTAGTTGAGTCAGGTGACGTTGTGCCTGAAGAATCGCCTATCCGGGGAGATATGTTTTTTATCACATCTTCAGATCCCTGGTACGGACATATACTTATCTATCTCTAGAATTTGAAGTGCCCCACTTCTGCTTCTCTTGATGAGCGTCGACGTATACGCCATCAAGCTAAGAATTATCTCATACTCAATGATACATTGTATCGAAGAGGTGTAGACTGCCTCCTATGCCGATGTCTCACTCATGAGGAGGAAGTTATCGTGCTTAACAATTTCCATACCGGAGCTTGTGGCGGTCATTTGTCTGGGTTGGCGACAACCCAAAATATTCTACGAGCAGTTTACTTCTGGTCGACACTTATCAAAGATTGTATAGAATCGGTCAAGAAGTGCCATCCGTGCCAAATCTTCTCTTGGAAGATGAGGGCACATCCCGCTCCCATGTTTCCTGTCATCACAGTTGGTCCCTTCACCAAGTGGGGTATTGATTACACTACTTGCAACCCCCCTTCAACAAGGGGGTATCACTATATCATTGTCGCTGTCGACTACTTCACAAAGTGGGTGGAAGCTATGCCAACATTTAAATATGATGGAGAGACTGCAGCTCTCTTTTTATTCAACCAGATCATAGCAAGGTTCGACGTCTCGAGAGAGATTTTTACTGACCATGGAAGTCACTTTTAGAACCAAATGATGACTGAATTAACATCAAATATTGGGTTACGGCAAGAGAATTCATCACCCTACTACCCCCAAGCCAATGGGTAGGTGGAAGTTGTAAACAAAACTCTTAAGACCATTCTACAACGAACTATCAACTCGGCCAAGTCAAATTGGCATTTGATGTTATACTTGGCATTATGGGCTTACCGAACATCTATTAAGACTGCAACCAGTTTCTCACATTTTCAACTCATTTACGGGCTGGAGGTAGTCTTTCCCATCGAATGTCAGATCCCGTCTCTAAAATTGGTAGTACAATTATTGCCAGACACTTCTCCACTTGAGGAACGGTTAGTATACCTTGAGCAGCTCAATGAGAAGCGTCGTGATGTGGCCCTGGCCAACGAGGCTCACAAACATAAGGTCAAGTGTCAATATGATAGGTCTGTTCATCCTCGGATTTTCTCTAAAGGCGACCTTGTCCTGGTCTATGACCAAGATAAGGACCCCCTCGGGTCAAGAAAATTCAAACCTATGTGGTTCAAACATTTCATCATAAAATATGTATTAAAAAAGGGTGCCTATCATCTGGTTGATTTCGAAGGGAATGCTTTGGCGGAGCCTAGAAATGGGCTCTACCTTAAGAAGTATTACTCATAGGCAAGTCACTGTGGGTAACTTTTCGTAACGTATGTATAGTCTTTGTACTATAAATTTTTAGTTTCTTTTAAATGTTATGGACGTGTCATTGATGTTATCTTTCATCAATATGGCAGATGTCAAATGATTCCGAGGTGTTCATTGGGTATGCAGATGGTGCTTGTCGACACACTCAGAGGCTTGCCTTCGCAGCTTGGGTAATCATTACAACTCAGGGCCAGTTGTTATCCTCCGGAGGTATATGCTTAGGTGACACCACAAATAATGTCGTCGAGTATAGTGCAGTTATTGAGTTGCTTCGTGACGCTTTGTCATTGGGTATCTCTCATCTTCGAGTCTATATCAATGCTTAATTGGTTGTGTCTCAGTTAAACAGAGTATACTGAGTTCATGATCCAACTTTACACCGACGATTCCTTAGGGTATGTCTCTTAGAACGAAACTTTGATTATATTACATATTTTCATGTTCCTAGGAGATTAAACCAAATTACAGATACTCTAGCTAATCAAATTTTCGATTGGCATCTTGCACACATATGAAAGAACATTGACATAAGCATGTAAATACATTTTTGCACACGTGATCCATAAGACACAAAAGACCAAAAAAACCATATATAATATCATAAAGTAACCAGAGTACATAGATGGACGCAAGCGCCTCAAAAATAGGACCCATAACGAGTAATAGGGCTTGTGCCCTCAAAAAATATATACAAGTGGTGCTCGTGCCATGTAAAATGTCTAAATAGATTCAAGGCCTATGGGCTCTGTTATACTGGTCCATAGCATGGGCTAAACGCCTAGACAATTGGACCCACGTCTGAGGTGCCCCCACTACATGAGGCTGCATGGATGGTGGGAGGTCCTCAATCTCTGCCATCGAGACTATGCGAGTGAGTGCAGTAAAGTTCCGCTCAACTCGTCTAAGTACCCTCTTAGCCTCCCCAGCTAGGAGGTCTCCTGCTACTGCTAGTCCCCCAGATGCGGCCCCTGGCTGAGGACAACACCTGTTCCTTACATAATCAACAGGTTGCACTGGTCCCACGTCTGCATGCAACAAATGTATATCTGTCAAATACTCTGGCATATAAAACAAATGATATATATAACAAAAACGACATAAAAATTACATATACAACAAAAAAAAATACAAATGTGGAGACTTACCCATCTCCCCTCGCTCCTCACGAGGAGGTACTGGTATCTCCGGGTCTCTCTAAAAGTCTATCCCTGCATATGGGTAATTCTCGATCACAGGGATCTGCCATGAAAACCATGCAAAAAAGTCATCATTGAAAGACTCATTGGTCCTTCCACCACCCTGTCATGGCAGTAATACTACCCATCTACATATAGCAGGAAAAGAGGCCTGATGTCCTCGTACCACTACCCGAGGACTAAAACTTAGGACTCTCTCAAAAAAGAACGAACACAAAATATTCCCAAACCCGAAGTTCCTCTGTGTCCACTGATGGAAATCTATCAATTGCCTCTTCATACACTCCAATAGTGTGGTACTCTAGTCGAAAATTTATGCATTCAAGCATCTTCATGCTTGAATGAGGGTGAGTGAGTGATTTTTGGTTCTTTTTGTCTATAAAGGGAGGTCAACACATGCTGTCTAGGTGACAGTCGCGTGTACACACAGGCTGGTTTTACTCTGCCCGAGTGTATACGTGGCCTGTCCAGAGATAGACCACGTGGACCTATGGCCGACCTTTTAAAGGTCGACGCCCACCCAAAACATGAAATAAAAAACAAAAATAAAGAATTGAATAGCTAGATAGGGGAGTTTGTTCTTACTTGGTCCAGACGAAAGTTCGTTTCATCCACTGTAGCTCCCGAAATCACCGTTTTTATCAAAGGGGGTCTTTTGGCTCCAGAGTCAATTTCCAAATCAACAATGGTGATAATGAGCTACCAACTTCTATTTATAGACTTTTTGGCCTCTTTTTGTCACTTTTTTGGCCTCCCTTATCATTTTCTTTATACCAAAAACCATTTAGAGTGATTCAGGAGTTATATGGGAGGGATTTGATCGGGTATCGGGACATTTTTTTTGAGTTTTGAGTAAATTTTGATAGTCCATAAAAAAATTTCCAACGATCAACTTGAGCATATAGGTTAGGTTTCTACCTTGATTTTTGTATCTCGTTGTCTTTTTTATTTGCCATAGGATCGATCCCATTAGATTGTGACATGGAACTATCATTTCTGCTTTAGAAGTGTCACAACTTGGTGGTAGAGCCTACCAAAACATGGATGCCCTAGGTAGATCCTGGTTGCATTATGGTATTCATGTTGTCTCTACAACACTATAGGCTCGGGAGTCCTTGTAGTTTTTTCTGAATACGAGTTTGAGTCTCATTTGCATGATTCTTCTTTGCTCTTAACCTCACCCTCAAGACTCCCAAAATATAATGGGTCTTCTTTTAAGCCCTTTTCAGACCCTCTAAATATGAAAATATTGCCGAGCGATCTTGTGGCCTTTCACGCTCGTTAAACTGAAATTTGAAGTCACGTCTGTCCGGCGATAGTTTGCCCCTTTTTTGGTCCGGACGGTCAACTGTACGAACAAAGGTATACTCTATGGAACTTCAGCTCTATAGTAGAGTACTCGCAGGTATAATTTTATCTCTTTTTTGGGCCTGAGGGACTAAACTTACGAAGAAGGAACCCCCACGGAGTCCATAGTTAATCTCTTTTCAGATTCCCTAAAATTGAAAATATTGTCGAGTAACCTTATTCTTTCACACTCATTAAATTGGTCCAGAAGAACATTCCTGACGGAGTCCATAGTTAATCTTTTTTCAGACTCCTTAAAAATGAAAAAATAGCCGAGTGATCTTGTCCTTGTCACACTCATTAAAATGGTTTTGAATCGATGTCTAATCGGTGCTAGTTTACCCTTTTTTGAACCGACTAGACTATCTTCGAAAAAGGTATCCCAATGGAGTCTCCTTTTATGTTTTTTCAGACTCTCTAAACATGAAAAGCTATCGATCTTACCTTCTCTGGGCTCATTAAACTTACATCGAAGGACGTTACCATTGTATGTTTTGTTAACCGCGTTTTCATACCTTCTATGTCAGCTTAGTAACAGTTTGCTTCTGCGTTTTAACACCCTTGGTCCCATGAGGATTTTTCCCGAGTATCATTATTTTGAACATCAGTCTTTCCCTTGTGCCTTGAACTTGTATGTTTGCAACACTCATTCCTCCTTTGTAACGTAATATTTCTTTATTCTTTTTCCAAAACTATTGAAAAGGACAAAAAAAAATCAAATATACCCCAAAAAGAGGAAGGGAAAAGTATTTTCTTTATTGGCAGCATAATGAGTCACCCTTGGATAAAGCACATCTGTCCATTTGTTCATCAGACTATGGGATGTAGTACGACCTTAGGAAGATTTTTCTCGCTATATAGATTTGTGTCCTCCACCATTTGGTTATCCTTCCAAACATATGGAGAGTTTGCGTTGCCTCCTTCTTCGTAGACTTATGATTAATGCCATGCTTCCTGAGTCTCATCATTTGTCGTGCTATTATCCAAGGGAAGTTTGTCACCAAGCCTAAGTCGACCCCTTTGCAATATGTCTCTTGTCCTCATACCCGACCATCCTGAACATCCAATTAAGTCCTTGTTCGAAATCACTGAAGCATTCAGTCTGATCATCAAGATTATCAAGTCCATGATTGACGAGCCGTTGAGGACCTCTAGGTAGTACAGTCGTACACTCATATTACACTCCTACCCGAGTTTTGAATATTTTGAAGTTGTTGGTCGAGCTCTGAAGATATCATCTCCATCCATTAGGCCATATCAGCTTCTAGAAGATGGATACTCTATACGTATATCTTTTCGATTTCAAGATGTAGCTCCACTGTGTATTGTTCACAGCTACTCTTTACATAGTTATATGACATGGATCTACAGTGTATTTGATTGGTAGCCATGATTCTATTTTATCCTGAGCATGGGTATGCCCGCCTTAGTGAGACATTTGTTATTTTGTAGATGGCGCCTCTCGGTTCCTGATCCTTGGGCTCAATCGTTCGGCACATCAGTAAAGATTGGTAATGTATTTCGGCCATCAGATGCTCTTTTGACCTCACACATTAGGGGGCATCTGTTATAACCCTAAATTGCACCATACATGCTTACCTGGCATCAGGCCATCTCATATCCCTTCTTTGCCAAAGCATTGCTGAACAACTCTTTGAAAATCCTATTTTATAAAGGCCCACGTGCCCTACTCCATTACTGCACACGTGTACACGCTCGGCTGACCCAAAACAGCGTGCGTGGAATGACAAAAGCACAAAAAAAGGAAAGTTTTCGACGGAACACAAAAGCTATGGGTGAGTTAACTAAAATTCCTGGCCATGCATGGCCGTGGGTTCATCCAAATACCTAGCTCCTTCTAGCCTATAAAAGAAGGGGTAGGGGTCCCATTTGGAGAAGAAAAAATATAGCAAAGAAAATCTGCCCATTTACGTATTTCCATTGTCCCAACCCTTTAGCCTTTCCTTGTGCCAGAGGAGATACAAAGAAAAGTAGTTGGAGGACAGTCGAAGAGGAGCCCAGGATCAGGTTCGTGGAGTGGTGGCAGGTCTCAGATTTTGTAAGTTGACTCATTCAAAGTAATAAAGAAAATGCTTTTCCTATCCTAATTCATGAATTGTTTATAGTTTGATCAGTATATGTTTGGATTTCTAACCCGTTAGTATATAAGTAGGATGCATGCATAGTTGTTTCTTGTCTTGTATGCAGGTTAGCTTTGGAAGGAGTATTGCGAACAAGTAATCAAGTACAACAGAGGATCGACATCAAACATTGGGAATGAGGTAGGTTGATCTTTCCATGCATTTACTAAGAAAAGGGGATTTAAATCTAGGGATGAAGGTAGAAAGTAGTTTTTCTTCGGTCATATCTGCATGCAAAGTCTAAACCCTATTTGCTAGTCCGTAGGAATATTTCCCTCACAACACTAACACCGTTCAACCTTACGAGAAATCGATTCTCCCAATTACCTTCGGCCCGTATAAGGCTGGTAAGGTCGATCATACTCCGAAGTCCTGGGCTTTCGGAGTTCTGAAGCCAAGGGGACATAAATTCCTTAGGATTAGCCCAAGGTTCTTAGGTATTGGTCGTATGGGTTCTTTCGAACGGATCTTGTCCACTCATCTTCCAAATGAAGGGACCTCCCCTTTTAAGGCTTCCACTTCGCTATACTTCCTGATATTTTACCATGAAATGGTTGAGAACTTGGGTCTGGAATTCCATCCACATGACAAGGGGTCTGTTAGAGGCATCCTCTTTAGATGGACAAGTTAAGGTCATCGCAATATCTCCTATCTCAATCGTCTTACAAGATCATGTTCTAGGAAGCCTCAGAAGATAAACTAGGAATACGGACTATTGGTCGAAAGAGTAAGTTTACAAGGATAAGGAGGCATATACATATCGTAACCATTCCACACAGAAAACATATATAAATACACGTATGCATAAATCCAAGAATTCATCCATTATTCCAGTTTAACACATAAAATAGGGAAAATACGTATCATAACCAGATAATGTGAAGCGACTGCTGAAAGGGATTCTCGTTTCCACCCAACCATAGGCTCAGTCACTCCTAATAGATTTACGAATAACCACAACAGAGCTAGACCACGATGCTCTATGATAAAATCCTTTCTTCCGGCTCAACGATAGTAGGGATGAAGGATACTCTCCTCCTCCAGTAGGATCTTGGCAATGGTTTACACGATACCAAGAAAGAAGGACCAGCCCCATTTATCATCTTGTATCATAACCCCACTAGCCATCTCCCTATGACCAAAACACTTATTTTCTATTTCTTCCTTGAACTCGAGAGCTTCACCTCTTGTCTTTGCACTCTTCGTAGGTCTTCCTCTACCCACCACACCTTCCTTTCTTTCCTCTTTCAGCAAGGTCACATGTGGATCGAATTCCCATCCCGTGGTCAAGTTTGGAATCCTTACAGATGGATGCTCTACCCCATCCCCTCATTAACTCTTGAGGAGGTCTTCCCAACTACCAACCTGATTGTAATTCATTTCTGGATCATAGGATTGTTCAGGTTCTGAGCAATTAAATCAAGTAAGGGATTGGTTTGGTGAAGGTTAATGCAACCATTCCTAGTCCCCTTCACCATATATTTTCATAGCATTTGTGGTATTTCTTAGTACACCCCCCTTCTAGAAGTCATGCAATACTTATCCATATTTCTAGTAAATAACATAATTTACATTCATTGACCTTTTATAAAAGGGTCCATCAAATCAAACATTCGCACATGTTAAATTTTCCATAGTCTCTTGGGCATTATAGTTATATTTACAAATTGGTGGAAACAAGGTGTTATAGTGATCACATACACTGGGTCTGTTACAGAGTTACAAGTGTGTTTATATGCATGTTTTGAGGGTTACATGTTGATGATGTTATGGTGCATGATTGAGAGAAGTATTTGGTATATTGTTAAGGCATTGGAACATGCTTGAGGCACATATTAGGTGCATCGTTGAGGAATAAACTTGGTATATGATATTTGCTTTTTGGTACTTTGTTGAGGTACACCATTGATGGTACTTTCTTGATATATCCTATGGTACATGGTGTATGGCATTATTGAGTGATATGGTATAGGGTTGATGTACATTGTTGACACATGGTATGGTAGATGACTAATACTTGGTATGGTGTTTATGTACATGGTTGATGGTTGAGGCATATGGTACAGGTTACATACCATGGCGAATGGATGGTTTTGTACAGGTTGTGGTACATGATTGATTCTTGGTATGGTACATGTTTATAGTTTGGTACATGCTTGATAAAGGCATGTGTTGGTGATTTTGGACATCTAGCTGAGAGGTTTCCTTGGTATATGATCCATGTGAGAGGATATGGTTGAGTATCAGTGACAACAACAGGTTGGACAAGTTGACATTGACAAGTTGGATACAGTGATAGGTTGATGTGACAGTGGAAGTGACAGTGACAATGATAGTGGAAGTGACAGTAACAATGACAGTGGCAGTGATTATGGTAGTGACAGTTGGTCTACATTTATATTTCAGGGCGACAAGATGGGGTAAGGAAAGGGGGTTGCATGCTCCTTCTAGTTGGTGCTAGATAACATAGGGAGTTGGAGCTTCCTTTAGGTTGGATCCTAAGAATTAGGGGGTTGTAGCCTCCTTCTGGTTGGAGCTAGAGAATCTATGTAGTTGTATCTTCCTTCAGGTTGGTGTCTCCTTCCAGTTGGTGCTAAAGAATTTGGAAATTGGTTCTTCCTATGATTGTATTCTTGATATATATAAGAAATCATTCCATGGTTTTGTCCCATTTGGTTTCCCATGTAAATTTTGGTGTACTGTGTACTTGATGTGAAGTTGTTGATGTGATGTTGCTTATGTTTATATGTTGATGATATACTGATGATATATTGATGATATAATGATGATATACTATTGATTAAGTTGAAGTTTATATAATGTGGTTAAAAGTGATAAATGTGCTCATATTGATTCACCCCCCCCCCCTCTCAACATTCTGATTAGCCACCACCATTCGAGTAAGATTGTTTATTGTTGCATTTAATAGTTTCAATAGATTTATTTATTGAATAGAAGTTAAGTTTCACTGTATCTTTGTTATTGTTCACTGCATATTTGTTTTAATGTTATAGATCTATGATTCATTTCATTCTGCTCATAAATATGGATCATTAAGTCCTCCAAAGACATTCATAACTTATAATCCCCTTTGCAATTTTTTTTTTTAATTATCATGGATAAAGGTTAATTTAAATTCAAACAATTTTAAACTTAAATTAAATCTAAATTCAAAATAATGGAGATTTGAACATGAATGGATTGCGTTAAAATCGATTAAATTTTTGAAATAACCAGATCGTATTACTCAAATCAATTTCATTTGGAGGCGAAAACCCTATGTATAAACATCATGCTAACATCATCGAAGGAACCTTTAAAACTTCATAACTTACTCATACGTGCTCTGATTGGGGTGTTGGATTTTTCTTTGTGAAACACGTGGATATGCGCTCCTATTGGGATGATTAACCTTGCCATACAAACACATCATTTGCGTAATGACTGATGCAGCCAATTCGGGTGAGAACCCTAGCCAATTTGTTTTGGTACTTCAAGGCCTCAGATTTTGATTTCGTGAGTTACGTTGGAATCATAATGCCGAAAATCATATGAATAGCCTATCTCAGGGGTATCTTCCACATCAATTCTCATATATTATCTACCACCATTCGAGAAATATTTTTTCATGCTTCATTTTACAGTTTTATCTGATTTCTTTATTGAATACAAGTTAAGTTTCACTGTATATTTGTTATTGTTCACTGCATCTCTATTTTAATGTTATAGATTTGTGTTTCATTTCATTTCTCTCATAAATCTGGATCAGTGGTATCAGATTGTTCTACTCTTCATTTGTTTCTTTGTGAATGTCCCCAATGAGATCATGGTATAAGCAATTGGGACTCAAACCAATCGATCCTTTGCAAGATTGACCTCGCCGAACCCAACGACTAGCCATGGGGGAAGAAAAAATAGACAATGGGGAAGGAGATCCATTTAAAATGTTGCTTGAGGAATTCATCACATGATAGAGGAACAAGACGATGAATAATTGTTTGAAATCCTTCGATGACTACCAATAGGAGATGAATATTCCTTGAGTGGAAGCATCACCCCCTTCAAGGTACAAATCAATTTTGATATTTGTATATTTGAAGGTCAAATAGATGCATATGTTGTATACAAATGGTTAAACCTTCTAGAAGGATTTTTTTATGTCCATAACTTTTCTAATAGAGAAAAGATTACATTTTCACTCCTTAAGGCCGTCGCCCATGTCAAATATTTGTGGGATACTTTCTGTGAGAAAAAGGTGACAGAGGAATCTACATTATTTGTAGTCGCACCCATTTGGGGTTCTTTCAGGGATGCTATTAAGGAAAAATACTACCCTGTTGAAAGTTATGACAACTTATATACAAGATGGACCACACTATGGTAGGGAAAGGACCAAACAGTGCCAAATTTTACCAAAGTATTCTATACCTTGCACACCAAATTGGGTATCAAAGAATCTGAATGACATCTAGTGCTCAAGTACCATGGTGCTATGCATAGAAAAATCCAGACAGAAATGGAGTTTCTAGACATCTTTTCTTTGGGAACGACCTATCGATATGCTTTCAAAATTAAGTAGAAGATTAAAAAAAGACATGATAGTTTGGGTCTGTGAACCCCTCATAGAAGAAGCTAGGAAAAGGAATCCCTAACCTGCAAAAAAAGGACATAGAAAGCATAAACAACCTCAGTAAAACTGGTCCAAGACATAAAAAAAAGGACAATGGGAAGACAATTAAAGACACTGGGAATTGGCACGAGTTCCATAAGAGCCCCTAGCATAACACTATTGAATTCTGCTCAAATAAGTCATTGGTGGCCAAGGTGAACCAGAAAAAGGGAGAAGGGTCATTGACATATAACTTTGTGCCACCGTTGCTACCACCAAGATCCAACTTGGTGAACTTGATGAACAAGAGGAAGGTTAGTGCCTATTTCATTCACAGATGTGGATGAAGGGTACTGCACTGCACTTCATCGTTGACATCGGTAGCCAGAAGAACCTCATATCAGTGGAGGTAATCAAGTAGTTGGCTTTGATGAAAAAACCACACCCACACCATTACACCATCGGATGGCTTTTCCAAGGGAGTGATCTTTGCATCAACCAACAATGCCACCTACCCTATGAAATCAAGCCATTCAAAGATGAGGTATTGTGTGATGTCACCCCTCTTGACATTTGTGATGTTATTTTGGGAAAAACTTATTTATGGAAACATCATGTTATATACGAGTCTATGAGTCGTAATGTTACTATTAATTTGGAAAATAAATTGTACACGATACCTAAGGTAGTCCCACCTTCTGCCATTTCCTTGATCTCTTCCAAGCAATGCAGGAAGGTCATCTCTTAGACTAGGAAGTTTGTATTCATCATGATTCATTTTCAATTTGAGTGAAAGGTTGCAGCCACATCCATGGCCTCTGTGACAGATCTCTCCATGTAGCAGAAGAAAGTGGATAAGGTCATGGAAGAATACAAAGACATCTTCTCCTCACCCACTAGGGTACCTCTACACTGCCAAGTCATGCATTCAATCGATCTGACCCTCTACGCATTTCTACTGAATGGGATAGTCTATCACTTCTCTTTTTCATAAAATGAGAAAATCAAGTGTCATATCCAAGAGTTGCTTGAAGAGGGGAACATTTGAACAAGTTCATCATCTTGTGGAATCCCAATCATGCTTGTGAAAAATAAATACGGGTCCTGGCGAATCTGCATTGATTATCGAGCCCTCAATAAAATCACAGTCAGGAACAAGTACCCAATTCCCTGAGTTGATGATCTCCTTGACCAGCTCAAGGGGGAGAAATATTGTAGTAATATTGATCTGAAATTTGACTACCACCATGTACCAATAGAGCACATCGATGTACGAAAGACTGCCTTCAAATCCAAAGAAGGTATTTTTGAATGGTTGGTCATTCCCTTTGGCTTGAAAAATGTCCCAACAAATTTCATGAGGATGATGGACAATATATTTCATCCTTTCACCAATAATTTTCTGGTTGTGTATTTGGATGACATCCACATCTTCAACGAGAGTTGGGAGGAGAACTTGCAACATATTTAGCAGGTTATACACACTCTACAACAACACAATCTATATGCAAGTTTGGAAAAATGATCCTTCGACATGAACAAGGCTTAGTACCTAGGATACATTGTTGATGAGCATGGGGTGCATGTCGATCCAACTAAGATCTAGGTCATTTGTGACTGCCCATCCATGACCACACTCATTGAGATTCATAGCTTCTTATGCCTTGCCAATTTCTATCGCAAGTTCATGTTAGGATTCTCTCACATTTCATGGGCCCTTAGTCAAGTGACCAGAGGTGGTGGAAAGGAAAATTTGAGACAGATGCTTCATAATATGTTGTGGGCACCGTTCTCACTCAACACATGCATCTCATGGCCTATCATAGTGAGACACTATCATATACCATCTGTAAGTACCCCAATTATGACAAATAAATGTACTCCATTGCACAAGCCTACCGCTATTCTATGCATTACATTCTCAGGAAGAAGATAGTCATCCACACTGATCATAAGCCTCTCTAATTCATGCAAAGACAAGGAAAATTGTAGAATGACCGCCATCGAAAGTGGTCCACATACTTGCAACAGTTCCATCTCAACATTAAGTATAATACAAGGAACACCAACCACATCGCTAAATTCCTCAGTTGACCTCCAGTTGCAACACTAACCGCGGTGCTACACTCCTACAGAAATGAGACCTCTATATGGCCCCAAATCTATGAGAGATATCCTGA
>JASDQU010373843.1:0-11173 GCA_032191745.1 Picea mariana | reverse complement strand
CCTTCTCGTCTTATATAGTGCATTCTTAGCATTTGGTGGATGGGAAAAATGATATCCTTTTATCTTGATAGGGAATGAGTGCCAACTTTTGATATTTATTTGTATATTTTCTGCACTTGGCTACATAGATATATCCCTTTTGGTTTTACCCTTTAGACTTTGACACTTCACCTTTCATCTGAGTAGCTACTTAGTGTGTGGATGGTTCATCCATTACATAGGATTTGCTCGCCATCCAATATGAAAGGATGACCATTGATTAAATACTATTCTCATTCATGGATTAATTGTTGTCACAACATCCCCAGATATTTTTTATTCATGTTTAAATAAAGACCCCTAATTCTGCTCATGATCTAAGAAAGAGATACAAGATGATTCGTGCCTAATTCTAGTGCGAAGGTGCTTCATGTGAAAATAAAAATGTAGGTGAGTGGTCTGTATGTCATGAAATATCATCAAAGATCATAATACAAATTGAATTTAAGAGATGAACTTATTTCGAGAGAAAATATGATAAATAAAGGAAGAGAAGAGATGATGTATTCATGATTAGAGATGAACTTGGTCCAATTCCTTGCTAGAAATGAAAAATTAATCCTTTTAGATCAATGACGATCAACAATATGAAATTAGGAAAGAAAGTGGACTGATAAATAAATCATAGATTGAGTGTTTCCAGTAGTTTCAAGTATATTCATGCATTCCAACCAACCATAATTTTGCAACCTCTTGATACAACCAATCCATGTGAAAGCTTATACATGTGTTACTTCATCCATATGGGTTTTAGTTCTAGCACTGGCTGAGAATTACACTTCTCATAATGATTTTTTGAAGACTTCTAATTCCATTGTGCAGCCTTATGCTTCAGTGGGAAAGGGTTGGCTAGGACTCCACTTCATTGTACATCAAATTTATTTTCTTTGGTATTATGAGATATTCACTTCCTCCCAGTTATCCCATATCTAGGACTAATGTTAGATGTGCATGATCAATTCAAATCCTTTGAAGACATATGTATTCCTCAAAACTGATCCTTCTTTTCAAGTGGATATATTTTTCCATGACCAAAATATAGGAAACCTTTCTGAGAATCTTTACCAAAATAATTTGAAAATAATGATCAAAATATGTATGGATGTTTGATATCAAACCATGATTGTTTCCTGTCCTAGTTGGTTGGAGATAGAGTAGACTTGATCTGAAGTGTGGTTTTGTCTGATGGAATTTCTCCTTTTGGGAAACAAATGACTATCACTGTAATGATTACCAGTTCTTCTGTAAAAAGGTGTGCTTGAGAGCCATTTGATTGATTAGTATCCCTGACATTAGATCTCACTCGAGGTATATAAGAGGGAGAATAAAACTTGATACTATTTTCCTCGAGGAGTATGCTAGATGAGAAGTACACTATTACTTTCCCTCATGATTAAAAATAGACTTTAATATTGGGAAAATGATAAATGCAACATAAAGTCTCAGGCAAACTCTCTATCATAGAGAAATAAGTACTTCAATGAATTCTGCTCAATAAAAACCATCCCGAGTAAGGCCATGAACTTCCCATGTAATTCCTTTAGCTTCATTTCTATCTTGTTCCACTTTCCAAGTATTCCTCAAAGACATTCTTCTAGCATATTTGGATAACCAACTGTCTAACTTTTAACGTTTGATTGATGTTGTTGAAACAAGTGAATTTTGTGATTGAACTTATTGGAGGATTCATACACATGGTTTCCTCACGAGGATGGAGGAAACCCGATATTCATCCATTCTTTTAGTCAAAGAAAACAAAAAAGAATAAAAAAAAATCTTTGATGAAAATAACTTTAAACTAAATAACACCTTTATAAACTACAAACTAGACCAACTGTAGCAAGTGATATTTATTGAAGTGATCAAAACAAATAAAAATCTATTCTATTCAAATGAAAACAAAATCAAGCATCTGAGCTATTGCATTAAAAAAAGAAGTAAAATAATTGTGCTAATTATATTCCTAACCTACCCTACACTAGTTGAAAGAAAGCTAGGTATAAGCATAGTGCCAATGGAACCAATAAATAAACTCCAAACCTATGATTGCATGTTCATTGGATTTCAATTGCAGAGAATGAAGTAGTGAGGGATGAAATATTGGAAGAATTGATTCAAGAGAATTTCCACTCAGCATGTCAAATTTGACAGTGTTATTGTTCATGTGAAATGCGAGTGTGTAGGATTCCTCCAACCAAGATTCAACTATTTCATAAAATTTACAATGATCATCATAGGGTTTTTGTAAGGAATCAAAATGTGAGTGAGACACCTAAAGAGACTCATAAATGAAACATGAGTGTAATTTACTTTTTGAGAGTGGCTCGGAGTGGGTGACATTGTTCTTCCCAAGAGTAAACGTAACCCAATGAGTAACTAACATAATATTTGGTTGAAATTGGAGTGTCTCATTATCAATGTAGATATCCTTGGGTTCAAAGTTCACATACTTTGCATGTTGAGGGGAGATATGGTAGCTGGTTGTTTGAGGGAAACATCAAGTGAAAGATGACAACAAAGATTCTACTATGACATACATGAAGTCATGTGAGAAGTGTTGGAGGATTAAAACATAATCCAATGACGAGTGACACGTCTTCCCTTGAGGATTAATTGGTAATTCTAGAGGAGAGTGAGACGATGCTATTTCCTAGTTCAACTCAATGTTTCTTATGGTGTGCATGGTGATGAGTTGTTTTTTTGTTGTTATTTATTCACGAGGATTTGGGAAATTGTTATGCTCTGGACACTTTGTATTTTCTATTGTTAACATCTGTGTGTGAATGTAATAAATTTAATATTGTGTAGGGATGGAGAATTGTAGGTTAGCATTAACATTCAATTCTGAAAAAATAAGGTAGTTGTTGAAAACATGATTATCAATATTAAATTGTGATTTGGGAGGTTCTAGAAATGAAGAAAGACTTAAAATTTAGTGAATCCTGGATGGATTGTTATGAATAATGATTTCTTTATCGGCTACAAATTGGAAATATAGTTGTTCTGATTTAGCATTCAGTGTTCTGTTGTAAGAAAAGTGTACAGGATGTGTTGCATGATGATTAGGTGGGTGCTCATGTAGGTTACCAATGTCAAACAAATTTTTGTCAAGTGCATGAAGATCTTCATATTCTAAAAATGATGATATTTCATTAGTTAGATATCCTTTGCAGAATAAAATATGTTCATGATTTCCTGAAGGTGGATCGTTAAATGGTTCACACTATGAGGCTAAGTGATCTAATATTTATGATAAGGATCCCCTCATAGCTGTATCAGAGTGTTGGTAAGAGATTATGTACCCTGGGTCTTTTGTGGTCAGACCTGAATCTTGTGAATTATAGATGATTTGATCATCCAAGTCGCACCTTTCAGGATCAAAGATAAGATAGGAAAACCAATTTGAGATTAATTGGTTTGAGGGGTTGTCATTTTTAGGAAATCTATGAAAAATTTGCATAAATATTATGAAGAAATTATTCATAGATTTGTTTCCAAGCCTACAAATTAATTTAAGTTGTCCAATATTTCATCATAAATGTAACCTTCATGAGGAGAGATAAACATTTCCATGAATTGTTTCCAACTATGAATCGATTTTTTCGACAATTTCCTAAACCAGGTTTTAAATCGCCCTTCGAATGTGAGGATGAATAGATGACATGTTTCATTGTCCTAAACAATCTTAATATTTATTCGAGTGATGTCAAAATGATTAAGGTGCACAAATGTAAAGACATGTGCTTCACCATTGAATTTGGGATTTGACAAGAGATTGAATGTCTTGATTGAGATGGCCTCAGTGGGTCTCGAAAGACTCAAAGGGTCATCATATAAAGAGGTATGGAGAGGATCCATGTGCTAGTTAAAATTTAATGAAATGACTCCATGTGGGAAGGCTTGTCATGGTTATGAGTGTGATCTGGAGTAGTCAAGGAATGGTAAGATATTAATGACTAAAAATCTAATTAGGCATGGAGAGATTAGTCATTGAAAATTTTAGGATACTAACTAATGATGCAACTAGAGTCTAAGCTAGAGGAGGACGAAATAAGCCTTAGAACGAAGGTGGGTCATGTTGACCTGGTAAACATTGGCGAGAGGGATAAGATCATCTTCGACACACTTGGTGAGAATGAGGGGTTGAAATCCTTCCACTGACGCATCAAGAATAGGAAAGGAAAACTTATCACAGGTAGTGTATCGAGGCGAAAGGGAAGAGTGTTGTCAATATGCGATGCATCAACAAAAGTGAAAGGGAGTTAGTTGATGAAAGGCATGTGTACAGGGATGATAATCGGGAAGACACCACTGATGTGTCAATGCTGATAATGTGCACTTTGCTGGTGAGGAAGACCTACATTAGTGAAGTTTACCAGAGGCACGCTAGCGTGTCTATAACTTGTAATTAATCATTAATTATGATAACCATGCTATGGCATGGGGACAATGCAAATGTATATTTTGTTTAGATTGCCAATGATAGATTGTGGGGGTTAATCCTTGAATTACTGGCCATGATATCACTAGAGGAAAGAATGGGAAAAATATAAGAGAGGGTTCATTATGTCAAATAACCCAAACTCTCCTTATGGGAAATAATAAACCTTCTTCAATTCCCAAGGAGAGAAATCAGTTAATGAAAAAGGATTGGTGGTAGAGAAATCAACCATCCTCATGAATGGAAGCATGGTCTGGTTGAGGATACAAGAGATTGTCAAGCCAAAGTACCACAGAGTCCTGCAGACCCAAGCTAACCCGAGTGTCCTTCTGATAGAAGGAATAGGATAGGAAGAGGAACCTTCCCAAAAAAGGAGGTATGTGTGCAAGGCATGCAGACATAGACAGAGAAGAGAACGCACAGAGATCTCCAGCGGATGATGACCATAATCTCATGAGATTGATGCTAAGGGAGAATCTGATAAACCTCACTGAGGCCATGATAGAGAAAGAGATCTCTGAGAATTTGTAAAGAACAGAACCTAAGAAGAAGCTAAGACAAAGAAAGAATCCCTAAAAAAACTGTGAGATTTCCCTGGTGGTATCATGGCTTGGCACAAGGGAGGCTAGAGAACTAAGAATGAATTCCTTTGAGCCTATTGTTGGGTGGAAAGGCGAACACCCAAAGTCATTCGGTTGGTGCCCAATTGTAATAGATAAATGTTTTTATGTCCTATATGCTAGAATTGAAATACATGATTTGATTATTTGTAGATATGATAATATGTGCCTTGTGTGAAATTGATTATATGAGTATTTACTATCCTTCTATAAAATATTTTGTTTGAATGGTTGTAAGGAAATAATCCTGGCCTCTAGTCCGGTCAAAAAACCTTCAAGGTTTTCCTCAGGGAGTCGCCTCACAGCTCCAGAGTTGGAGCAGACTTATTGAGACCGCCATAATCTCATTAATTCCACAAGATTTCCCCACCCTGTTTTAGAACTTAAAGTTCTGCAAAATTGGAGGGTGCCTCCTTCAAGCTAGTATCATAAGAGACCACAGGCTCGTGCCCACAGACTTAACCAAATATCGGCTAAGAGTGAAGCTTACAGTATGATATTCCTTAGAGGGTCCATATGACCAGGGTCTGGGAACCCTGCACTATTCTGAAAGGAGCTATCTCTTATTGGCTTCCGAGGTCCAGGATCTTGAAGCACCATGATGTTAAACTTCATAATTGTCGAAACTCTTAAATTCCAGAGTCACGAAATGTCGTGAGTTGTTGATTTGGGGAGTTCGTTGGGAACTCGTTCTTGACCTTCCGATCTAGCAGTGGATGATTTCACATATAACACTTCGATAAAGTCCCACTTCGGGAGAATGGAGCCATCGTAGCATCAAAACTATGAATGCTAGAGTTACGAATTAATGAGATCCATGGATCCGGGAATCCACTGGGATCCACTCTTAGTCATTAGATTGAGTCTAGTGAAGGAATAATGTCAGGTACTTTGGTGGATCCCTAGTCCAGAGGTTTGGAGATGGTGATGAACGAGCTTATCATCGGAGCACTGACGGTCAAAGTGGAAATGTAATGTGGACCGTCGATCCTTGGATCTTTCGGGATCCTTCTCATCCATCCATCATTAAGGACACATGTCACTAGATGTGGTAATCCAAAGACATAGCACTCTGGGAAGAGGTTGGGGACTACATGCCAAAACTCCCGAACGTCGGAGTTAGGAAGTGTCGCGAACCGTAGATCTATGAATCTACGTGGATAGATCCCTACCGTGAGATCTGAGAGAGGTTAGAGGGCCGCTTGTCTGGGGTGATGTGGACACATCATAGGTGCTCCATGTGTCTCCCTTGTACCCTGCCAAATGTCATATGTGGGACTTGAGCCGTTTGAGGAGAGACCACGTGGCAGGAGATCTCGTGGTTCGGAGGAGTTTGGACGAGGATCGTTGAAGTGTGAAAGGTTATGAAGTCACAAAGAGATTAGGGTCGTCAATCTGGAGGAGCTTCAAGATCACTCGTGACCATTGGATACACTCCTCAATCAATTCGGTTTTGACCTACTTCGGGAGCAAGGAGGAGGTTAAACTATGACCCCCCCCTAAACGTCGGAGTTATGAAGTGACATGAGCCATCGACTTGAGAATGCATCGGGATCCCTCATGTCCATTGAATCTAGGATGTAGTCAACACTTCAGCGAAGTGCTACTTTTGGAGAGTGGAGTGACCATAATGATGGAACCTCCGAAGACAGAATTTATGAAGTGATAAGAGTCGTAGATCTACAGATCTACATGGACAGATCTTGACTATGAGATTGGAGGAGAGATATAAGGTTGTGTTAGGGGTTGACGTGGCTCGCCGATGTCACTGAGGGTGACGTGGACCCAATATTGAGGTGCCATGTGTCACTTGAGTACATATGTTTTGCAGAACCATGGGACCACTAGAACAAGACATGTGTCACCCCTTGACGAGGGCATGTGTCACCCCTGAACCTCACCACGTGTCAGCCTCTAGTACGTGCCCACCTGAACAAAGTAATTAGTGATGTAACGAAGACTCCGGGAGTCCGAGACTTAGGGACTCTGAAGGATTTGGGGTGTAGCATCATGGAGAGACCAAGAGGACCAAAGGAAAAAGCTATGTGGCAAGCTTACTGGAATTTTGAATGATTGAGAGGTTGGAGTGTTGGAACTAGGTCCATCGAAGGGCCAGACCCTCCTATACCTACCCCTACGTATACTTCATCACCACATGTAGGTGGGGACCCTTTGAGAGTCTGAGACCTTTGGGACTCCAGAGGTTTGGAGCGTGGTGTCAAAGGTAAGTTGAAAGGGGCCTAAGGCCCTAGCTATGTGGCATCATTTCATAACTCTAAGAGTTCAAGACTCTATAGGATATGCGTGTATAGACAGAAGGGGGTGCTCAATGTTGAACGCCAAACTTATCTCTTAAGCATATGCATTGACG
This sequence comes from Picea mariana, assembly GCA_032191745.1. Taxonomy (NCBI): domain Eukaryota; kingdom Viridiplantae; phylum Streptophyta; class Pinopsida; order Pinales; family Pinaceae; genus Picea; species Picea mariana. The sequence continues at coordinate 3,702 of JASDQU010373843.1, read as the reverse complement.
TGGAGGGTGATCCACCATAGGATTAGTGGTGGATGAGTTCTCGCTGTAGGTTTAGGAGTGGTGGAAGCTCTGGGACTTCAGGAACTCAACATGAAGAATAAGAGACAGACTCACATGGATGCCATGTGGCCCTTGTATAAAGACGCTTGAGGAGCTTTGGCAGGACATAGCTCCCATTCCAAGACTCATATTTGGACCTTATAGCATGGGTTAGAAAGCTCATGATGAGAAAAAGGTATTGGATGTCTCAAAAGGAGGTTCCAGGATGATTAAGGAAGACAAAAATTGTATTCCCCGTTTCTTAGAAAGTCAGTTTAAGATTGGGTGTGTTACAAAGTGGTATCAGAGGATGGAAACAACACTTGGCCTACTTGGGCTCATGCCCGATTCGTATAAAAACATTATTAGAGGAATTTATGGGGTAACACCCTATTTTACCCATTCCGAAGAAGCTTATTAAACATCTACTGAAGAGAGGAATGAGACCTTCTACTATTGATAGATGTTTTGGAAATGTGCACTGTATGTTGCTAATGTTTTCAAATAAAGAAGTTGACTTCACTATGAAATCGTATGTGTTGTTGTACAAACATAATATTGGGTTACCAAGCCTAGGATGAGCCTGTTGAGAATATTATTTCCAAATGGAAATCATCTGCATAAGTTCCTTGAGTAGAAGGATGATGATTTACAACTTAGTTGGGATTTTACCCCAACAACATTGAATCATGCTAGTTTTTGGCTGAGGAATCCTACTAGTTCTTTTTGAAAATGATGAACAATCCTATATGAGTGGGATTATGCTGAATAACACTAATATTTAAACTAAAATAGAAATGTGAATGGATGAGGTAAAAAGGTGTAAGAGATGCACATACAAGTATACAAATATGTGTATACATGCTTAAAAGAATAATATCACTGCAAGCTCTCAACTGAGGGGGAAGCTCAATGTTGAGTGTCCCTATGAGACTTATCATAAGGATGATTAGAGGATCCTTGGGAGAAGGATATAGAAGTCTGGTATGTCCATGTGTGTGAATGACATGGAAAAAGGTGCAAGCAATGAGCTTGCATGATGAACGTTTGGGATGTTTGTGTATAAGCTTGGGTGGATGGATTTAATGCATTGTGAATCTTATTGATATGAAGCCTGATAGTAATACCATTTAGGTATGAATGATATTAAATGTGCAAGTGATGCACATGTACGATGTAAGAGTATAGGTATACTAAAGGCACGTGGTGACTGCCTAAATGAGTGAAATGAGAGGCATGCATTGCACTTGCCAAGATTGAATGAATACCATGGATGCATGGTTGACCCCATTCTGAAGAGTCATGAAAATTATGTTTTGAATGATAGCTTAAGGGGAATGTTCTCCTTTCCCCTAGGAAAGGCCAGTATAAATAGATGAAAGAATAAACGAGCAAGGATGATCTGTTGTCAGGATAAGAGAAAAATGATTATGCCTTTGAGGATCACATGAGAATGATTGTGAACAATCATGAGTTGAGTAATTTTAAAGTAGAGATGTATGTAGGTTGTGAAATATACCTATGGAAGTTGCACATAGGCTTATGATTATGCATATGGTTAAGTACATCACGGATGTAAGTTAACAAAACCAAAATATTAGTGGATACACAATTTGGATGCATGCCAAAGATGGATGTTTATATTCCTTATGGAATAATTGGTAAGCAACTGAAGCTAACTCAAGGTTGAGGCCATCACAAATAGTGATGGATATGCAATAAGGATTTTTCATGCTTAAGGAGTTCCTTGTGGAGGAATTGTGTGAAGACTCTATTAGGAGAATAGAGTCACAACCTTAATGACTACTGAGAATTGAGCAGTGGGATAAAAGCCTATTTATATAAGAATCCTAGATTACATTCTGAAACAAAATATATGAGTGGAAAACTAACAAACAAATTTAGACCATTCTGACAACTAAATGGTAATGTGCAGCATGCACAGAGTCATGATTCATTATGAACAAAAGGTTTTCTCTTAAAGCATGCTGATGTATCCTAAGAGTTAGGGTAATCCTAACCAAGGCTGGTCAAATAAAAGAGTAGGAATATCACAATAAGAAGTAGATTGCATAAGGAAAGAAGGAGAAAAGGTGGAACACTTTTCTCACCCTAAGAACTATGGATTGTTTAACAAAGTCGTAGGCTTAAAAGAATAGTTGTGGAAACAAGTACAACTGGAAAAAAAAAAGAGAATGAATAAATGAGTATGTTTGACTGAATAGACTTGGTTAAATCCATGTTAAGAAAAGGAAATGAGGCCTTAGAAATAACTCAACTAGGTTGAAAAGTCCCAGGCGGTGTAAAAGGAGTTGGAAGAAAGGAAGAGCCCTCAATCCTTCTCTTGTTGTGTATTATGTTTATCTTTGGGATGAGAAAGATGTTACGTTGATGAAAGTAAATGTTTTGACACCATAGTGACGATGGTCCTATTACTATAGAAACAACCAATAACTGTTTGTGTTGCACTCATGAAAACATTAAACATAATGTGATGAAGTGAATAGAGATATGCTGGGACATGTCTAAAAATGTTTTATTGTCTTAATATTATGCATGCAAGTTTGAAAGGTAGTTGTATGCCATGAATACCCAGGTAGGTTATGATTCAGGAAGAAAAACCTGATCGAATCATGTTAATCAAGAATCTGATAGAGGATATGAATGCGTGTAAATGTGTTGAACCTACACAGAATAGATGTGTTGAACATTTGCAGAGAGAATTGGAAAAAGAAGAAGAAGGAGAGAAAGAATAGAAGAATTATCATTAACCGTTATGAATAATGAATAATTTACACATGATATACTCTGTATAACTCAATGAGTTTGACTTGAGGTGAACCAAGTAGCCATAGTGGTGGTCTAGAGTGATCGGGACACACACCAGCAGTTATGGGAGTGAACTACCACCTATTCTAGTCTCTCAGGCAGTTACGATAGTGAACTACCACCTAGTTGAGTTAACTAGTCAACTAGTCTTTAGTTAAGTGACTGAACAAAGAGTAGTGAGGAGTTAACTCAAGGAATCAAGGATAATGCACCACTCTAGTGATGATACAAGGGAAAGGTCAAATTAGCATGGTGATGATCCCAATGTTGCATGGTGATGATCCCAATGCAACATCTAAACTCAACTCAAATAGTCAAACTAAAGTGTCAACTGAAAGAGAATATTCTCTAGGTGGAATATTCTCTCCTAAAATATAGGAGGCTGGATAATGACTAATTATGACTAATAAACAAACAAAAAACTTAGGAAAAAGAATTCCTAGGTGTGTGTGAATAACTCCAACACGCCCCTTGAACATCACTATGGTGAAAATAATGATTGGGTCCCAGCAACGAGGCCATGTTAGGTACCCAAGTAGAAAATATACACTGGAAATAAAGTGAGGAAAGAGGGAAAACCTCATGGGAAACCCCCCCCCTCAAGGTACAATGTATGTAAAAACAAGAACTACAGTTGCTAGGCAACTGTGTCCTTCACTCCAAGACGACTTCGCAGAGAATAGAATTTCTTCTTAGTGAAGGTCTTGGTGAAGATGTCTGTTGTTTGTTCTGCTGAAGGACATGACTGTAAGTTGATGATCCCCTCATGTACTAAGTCCCAGATGTAGTGCATGTGGATCACAATGTGATTCGTTTGTTGCCTCTGAACTGGAT